>CAJQZP010001402.1:260000-532500 GCA_907164705.1 Parnassius apollo
CATTTATTGCTAGAAACTTTTTTTATTCACATCAGTATATAAGAGAGAAAATACATGGGTGTTAAGTTTGGGAATTTATAAATCAGAAAAGAATTATGTATTTATGCTTCTCTTTTAGATATTTTTAATATGGTTATAATTAAATTACGTTATTTTTCGGATTTCATCGCGTTAAAATTGACTTTTTAATTGGTGACAAACCATGGTCGCTGGACTGAGGTGTTTGACGTCCTGATTACATAGTTAACCCAGCGGCCTTCAGCTTTTGAATATTAATTTTTGGTCCGATCTAGGCAAAACGAGCTTACAGTATCTTGAAGTCTTGCAGTGGTGTGCTTGGGTTTGGATTTAATTTTATTAATTATGGGATTTCAAGCTTATGGTAGCACCCACACATCTCTTTTGTTAAAATTAGGTTATTTTTTTTAATTGGCCTCATGAAATATTTTTGGTAGTTCACAGACTTATAAACATTCTTTTTGTATATTAGAATTTTCAAATAAATTATTAATTAAATTAAATAACTATATAAATGTAACTTATTCATATTATTCAAATTATAAGTAACTGGTGGCGAAATGTAAAGTATAGAAAACTGGAGACTCTTTTAAATGCATACAAACCATTCCATCATAGTCCTCAGTGGTGCATGAATCAAGCATTGCATCTGCATCTTAATTCGTTATCGAAGAATGATTTAGATGTCTGTGAACCACAGCAAAAACTTACTATAAAGTGGACGGTATGCTCGTTTATCACCCTTATTCTATAAAAAAACCATCTCGCTTATCCTAGGCGTAAAATGATAAAACGTTTGAAGGGTTTAGCGTCATTTGGTATTTCTAACGTCAATCTGCCAGCCAAGCACTATCAAAAGCCCACTGCTGAACATAAAACCTCCCCATATATTGCCACCGTTGGTAAGCAGGTTGGAACAGTTTGCTATTGTCGGCATCGATATGAGAGCCACTACTCTATATCATCCCGTGGGTGTCCCAAGAGGTGATTGTGGGAAACTGAGACATGAGATGGGCATCAGCATTTTTCTGTTAATAGCTCAAAGTAATAACGTAACTGCGGTTAATACAAATGGACCGTCTTGACCAAGTTAGGATTACACACTCACAGAATACTTGGCTAAAACAACAGCTTATTGCTGTCAAGATACCCTTTTTACTGAAAATGGCGCATTCCATCTTAGTCTTTAAGGGTGATAACACATCTGCATTTTGATTCTTAATCGAGGATATATGTAGATGTCTACGAGCCACAGCATCTTCTTACCATCAGGTGTGCTCGTATGTCACCCTTATATCATAAAAAATATACGACCCTATGAAGCAATATGTGGTAAAGGATTTCCGCCAATTTAAATAACTTTATTAAACCCAAAAAGCTGATGATATTAAAAAAAGCTGAATTGATTTTAATAAAACATATCTAGGAACGACCGCTAAACACTTTTGGTAAATTCAAATGTTATACTTCAATTTTTTCAAGTATTTTAAACACACACAAGTTTTCACAATCTTATTACTATTACTTCTAATTTTGCGCTAATTGAATGTCAAACGTCAATAAAAAAAGTTTGGAAAATCCAAAATCGCAGACTCATAATGCTCATATTATCGTGGAAAAATGAAGAAAAAATTTCTCAATCAACAATAGAAAATCTTTTTTAAATTTACTGTTATTATAGTTAATATTAAAATAAATATTGTTAGTTAAAAAAAACTTTTAACAGAATTATCTTAAAACGATCAGATATCACTCGGGAAATATCGTAGAAACTAGCCTTTTTTAACTGCCTCGTTAGTTGCGCCAACGCACACCCTAGCATTTCATATTTGTTGACGTATTTGTTAGTTGAGTTGGCTGACATAATCTCCCTCTGTTCCGTTCCTTCCCCGCACGGCCCTGTCTAGTAGCGGGGAGCTAGTCAATAGTGGACGCATCTTTGGTCCTCCAATAAGAGGTCCGATCCGCCAAGTAGAAAGGGAAGATGGTAGAAGCTATAAGAAGACGCGCGCTGCCGTCGTCGTCGCAATGCCATTTTCATCGTGCCAGTATAGCTGTCAAAAGAGAGGCCGGTCACTGGTTCCCCCTGGTAAGTGTCCATCCATGTTATGAGCAGTTTTATTTGTTGTTCTTTTATCCGCAGTAGCTCCACAAAACTTTTTTCTAAGAATTGTGGGTCTTCTCGGTGTTTTTGAATCATGGTTTGGCAAAACGCAGCCTAAGGTTCATAATCCCGAGGTAATAACTTTTTTACTCGCTATACATGATAAGAGTGGAGATAATTTTTTTGTAATATTCGGTGAGCTACACTTTTGGGCACACCTGTCTGGCCTCAATTCCACGTACCGAACAACTTGGGTCCTCATCAACTACTTGAAGGACTACTTCCTCGTAAGGTAATGAAATTCTACCTTCACCATACATTGGTTTGGCAGTCGGCCATCAGAGAAGAGTAGATGGTGCACATCGGTAAAAACTCGTGATCTGGATAGCGATCAGCATTAGGGTATCTCTCGCGATACCGTCTACGGCTTCACTGGTATTACATTGGCATTCCGCATAAATGAGGTGCATGTTGGCATATTCCTGTGTGGTGTACACAGCCATGGTATGGGTACAAATACACAATAACACGTTAGTCCTGGGAAAAGCAAAGGTCGTCGTAAAGAGATCACAAATGTCCAAATCAAAATCACACGCAAACAAGTCCAGTAAACGAAGCCAAAGTAGTGAGAACACAAGATATCACCAGCGAATACGAAATAATCGAAGTAGCGTTGCGTACTGATTTCACAGAGTACTTGACTGATTTGTAGTGCGTGTACCAATACCAATAAGAGGCGTCACTACCTGTCTTGCTCACACTTAGCATGGCTCTCTGTCTTGTTCACTCGTTTTCGTCTGTGTCTCATTAGCGTCACTATCTGAATCGCTCACACTTTATGGAATGTCTCTCTCTCTCTATCTCATTTAAATCACGCTGTGGTCATTAGGAACGCTTTGGTTGCACTAGAATCGTTTTAATGTAAGTTCCAAAAAATTGTTAAAAACTGACTTTGTTTAACAAAAAACTTTTTTATGGCTGATCTAAAAAATAATGGAGTAAGTGTTATACCACGTTATAATCCTTATTAAATGCGCTAACTTTTAAAGCTACTTGCCAAACTGGCGTAGTACAATTTTTTCGAGGACGGTCAGTTGAGGACACTCTGTATAAATTAAAAAAAAAAACTTTTAGCGAAATAATATATTGTAATGGAAATCTGTGATTATAAAAATAATAATAATATCTTACCTGTTAAAGTTATTTGGAATATTTTGTATTTTTAATCCCGGACCACTGTAAACAAACGATACAGTAACCCACCCACAACGACGGCCGAGCCCGGAGTGATTCAAAGTGTATTTTGTATTTAGTGAAATATATTATATATTACAAGGCTGCTCAAATACCTGAAATTTTAGAATTTCTCAGCCGTATAAAATTAATCATAACTAAAAAAAACAAAATTAAACAGCCGTTTACATTCAATGGATTCCCACATGATTGATGAAGAGATTTAAAAATAGTGTTTTTTTTTACTTAATTTATATTATACGTGGTAGAGCCATACTGCAGTTATAGTTGTAGCACGAATAGGTCAGCTCGACCAGTCTGGGTCAGGACCAGAATACTGTTTTTCATGGTAACCGTAGACCCTTTTTACTGAAAACGAGGCATTCCATCTTAGTCCTCACGGGTGACAACGTTACCTGCACTTTAATCGAAGATAGAGCCGCAGCAACTACTTACTATTAGGTGGACCGTGTGCTCGTCTGTCACCCTATTCTATAAAAAAAGATTAAGTTGAACAACTTATAGTTTCAAAAGTTATCGTGTTTACCCCTCCATGAAGACTTGATAAATCTACACCGTAGGCGACTAAAACCAATTTTTATATATTTAATAGCATATATGGATTTAAAAAAATTAAGTTCAAAAATAAGTTATCTTTCTGACAATTTGATTTTTATATAATTTATATATTTAATAAGATTATTAGATACGATTTCATGCGACAAATCTTGGGATTCTTGATTTTTAGGCGCTGGTAGAACATACCTACGCAGTTTGAGCTTTAGGCATGCAATATACGCCCTATAAGGTACTATTTAGGAAAGGATTTCCACCAATTTTAAAAAAATTTTAAAGAAAGATTGTATATAAATGGATTTTTATAATATTATGGAATTTATGAATGATAATAACCTCTGGATAAGAGGTGATTACTGCAAAGCTATTTCTTATTTGTTTCGTGTTATTTATTGTGTAACACATTAAACGACTTTAAACTGTTTTTTTTAAAAACTGGGTTTCTTGCCAGGACAGAGATATTCTCCAAACCATTGGTAAATTAAGAAAAAGCGTGGCTATACCACGTAAAATAAATATGTTACGTGTTATAGCCACGCTGCAGCTATTATTTTATTATTTTACTGGATGCCTCGTGTATTCCATCTCAGTATTCGAAGGTTACAAGGCATCTGTACTTTGATTCTTAGTAGAATAGGGATTGTGTTGTAAAAGCTTTGCCCCATAAATGAACTACTTATTCTGTGGAGTCTAGTGACTGGTATTACAAGCTTATGTTTGTTTCTAGTGCTTAAAGTATGAACATCTTTATTCTTATCAATGCTATATATGTTTTATGCACGTAAATTACATTTTCATAAATATATAGCGATGTCAATGGCAATTTGTTTATTTATTTTTAATTTTCTCTAAGGGACTCTTTACAATGTAAGTTATAAATCGCCCGTACGGCTCTCTTTTGCAAAAAATGACTTCAATGTCGGTCACATTACCTTTTGGCAACATTCCATAAGAAATCACGCCATGACTACATATGTAACTAAAATAAACAAATTTGGCGCTATCTCAACATTGGTGGGACTTCTAATCTTTCTTACCGCATATGCTGCAGGTATAAGTATGCCTGCTAATTTAGATATATTATGGGAGCCCCATTGAAGCTTCGCGTCAGTAGTACTACCAAGAAAAACAAATGGCATTCACAAGACTTAATTCCTCCCCATTTGAGAGCACATTGGTATTTGAGTTTTTAGCATTAGGGTTTATAATTTAATACATTTCGTCTTAGTATAGGATAAATTTGGATGTCAATGAGCCACAGCATCCACTTACCATCAGGTGGACTGTATGCTGGAATTTATGTCACATTTATCCTATAAAAAAGTTTGTATTTCTAAATCATATGTACATCAATGTTAAATTTGTCCTACACTTCGTAATGTAAGATGATAGAGGTGGTTACTAACCATAAATATAATCATTTGTTACATGTCCAACCAACCTTGAAATTCATTGTGGCTCAATATTGGAAAAGTTCCCTCATAACAAATATTGTATTAACCTATTTAGTTCACACAGATAGTCGAGGGATCGTTCAATTTCCGACTTGAAGAAAAACGAAGTTGGGTAACCTCTAGATTTTTCCCGCAACCTAAGTGACATTGATGTTACTTTCGGTTTTTTTTTTTCGTAACCTTCAACTTTAAATAACCGACCCTAAGTTCAGAATATGTAATAAAAACGTGCGTGAGTTACGAAAATAGTACGTTTTAATACAAGCAAACAAATATACGTTTGGTCTTATTTAAATAAAATATAATTTTAACTCGCATCACTACAGTTGTCATTAAGCAGGCAGTCTTTGTAGACTATTTAGTTTGTCCGCAGTCGTCTTTTGGTTGGCCTTATTACACCAAACAATGGAGGCATAGGTGATAATTGGCCTCACTATGCTGCTGTACAGTCATAGG
Source organism: Parnassius apollo (assembly GCA_907164705.1). Taxonomy (NCBI): domain Eukaryota; kingdom Metazoa; phylum Arthropoda; class Insecta; order Lepidoptera; family Papilionidae; genus Parnassius; species Parnassius apollo. The sequence goes on from CAJQZP010001402.1 coordinate 265,842, forward strand.
ACCATATTGGGACGCAAGCCCCATTTGTTTCCAACCATATGAATGCACGTACCTAAAACAATTTTAGCCGTATAACATGTTGCCAAGGTGAGAAAAAACTAGTGAGGGGAAATACATTAGGGTTTAGGTTCTTTTGCAAATTTATCCTTATTGGAATATATTAAGACACGTTGGATTTATCTCGAAAGAATTAATTATAAGTTTTAATTCATGTTTTATCCGTCATTATAATTTTTTTATACTTTGTAGTGGCAGCATAAGAAAATCCACCACCCCAAATCATACCATAGGTGTCATGAGACTGCAGAGGGGAATTAAAACATGAGATATCATAATACCAGTGTAAAATAGCAGCTTAGTGCTGTGTATTTCGTATGATGAGTGTAGAGAACAGGGGACCCGTTTTTTTTTTTGGAATCGAGGCATTTTATCTTAGTCCTCAGGGGTGAGAACGCATCTGTATTTCGATTCTTAATTGAGATTTAATGTTCTCTATGGGCTACAAAACAATGTATGTCTGTGGGCCACAGTATTCACTTACCATCAGGTGGATTGTGTGCTAGTTTTATTCTATAAAAAAAGATGAGAGGCAATATCTACATAACAACTCAAAATAATAAAAATGCGGTTATCTACTCACCTGCCAAGAGTGGCAACTATGGCAGAATCACCTATGGGGCACTCTATGCGGGAGGCCTATCATTTAGTAGTGGACTTTTATAGACTCTAATGGTATGTTTTTAACTTCAATATTTAAAAAAATAATTCTTCGAGGTTTTTTGCTAGTTCTTGCTAGAACTAAGGTATTTTCTAAACCAAATGTAATTAAAAAATGAATAAGTAATAGTTAATATACTGCAATGATAGCTCGGGGGCTAAGCGATCGACGTAAATTTCACAGTACGCGAACAACCCGGGTTTGATCCCCGCCGGCACCAATGAATAATAGTTAATTACAATTTTAAGTGCTGATTTACCACGTACTCAATGGCGAAGAAAAACATTACGAAGAAACTTGCATGTCTGAGAAGTGAGAGAAAAATTACTTTGAAGATATATGAAGTTCGCAAACACGCATTGGGGCAGCGCAGCGGATATTTCCATCCCCTAAAACCCTCTTAGAAATGAGAGTGCTTGTGCCCAGAAGTGGGGTTTATATTATATAGGCTGCTACTTAAACTTTTAGTTAATATACTTGTAATAACAATAGTTGTGTAAAAATATATTTTAAATGTAAAATAATTAATTCTATTTGTAAGCATATATGGCTTGATTGCAAAAGTTTTAGGAAAAACTAGATGTCCGAAAGCTTAAAAAAAGCTATTGCCGATCACGCACAAGATCAACTCTGCATACCAACGGTTTCTAGACTCACCCGTAAATGAGAGAATACCTTGTGTGTGGAAGTTTAATAGACGCCCCAAACCTATATAAATATGTCTCCAGTTTCAGTACTTTGGGCTCCTCACATCCCAGATATTTTATTTCTCTTCGAACTAGGTAGAACACATCATTTCAGGCAAAGTAATTTTTTTACAATTTTATTCTAGAATATTTCTTACCAACTTCATATATAATGCATAGTGTGGATGATGTTCATGAGTAGTAAAACAAAATAGAAGATCCTGATGTGACAAACGTTTAAATAAGTAAAGTAAGTTATTAAACATAGAAGTCTAAGCCCCAGAACGATGCATATGTACGTACCTTGATCCGTAACATGACAAAATCATCCAGAGGTTATAAATTGATGCGAGATTGTGAATCAATCCGTTTCAGGGTAGCACGAGCATCAATGATGCGGAAACGAGCAATTGGTTACATTCCCCTTATTGACTTTACGTAGATTGCAAATGAAAAGTCTCGTGCGAGTGATACAATCTCTGTACATATTGTTTTGAAATGTTTATGCTGACATTATAGGATTCGCACAGTGTTAACTCTGCTTTACTGTCTTTGATAATGGCTACATATGAATAACTAAATTATTTTAAAATTTTCCTTTTTTGTATATAATAAGAGTGACAAACGAGCGCATAGACCACCTGATGCTATGTGGATAGGCTGTGGCTCATAGACAATGATTGATTAAGAGTAATTTTGCTTATGCGTTGTCATCATTGAGGAATAAGATATAATGCAATGCAGTGTAATGCAAACAACAATTTGAATTTTGATCATTTTAGATTACTGTGTAGAAACGCGTTCAAATTTTATTGCTTCTTCAAATAGCTCTCGTTATAAGTAAAAGTATTTTTAAATTGAACTTACATGTTTATAGTTACTTAGTATTTCAAACAAATTTATTACGAAAAATAATCACTTAAAAAAGCCTCATAATTTTCTTCTGCATCATCATCATCACGTAAAGTCCACTGCTTGAAAAAGACCTCACCTATTCTAGCTCAAGGGCTAAATATCTATCCTAAAACTATACGTAATGCGCTGCTTTCTGTCGATGGTATTTTACGTTTATCTAAACACGATGGTTATACCGCAATCTATCAGAAGCTGTAACAATCTTACCGTCAATTCCCATAGTCGTATTTTATATATAATGTACTGTGAATTTAAATCCCAGACCGCTGACTCATTTGTTACATTTGTTTTATAGATCGAGTAATTAACGAACATATAGTCCACGTGATGGTGAGTGGATGCTGTGGCCCAGAGCATCTACACTTATTCTCGATTAAGAATGAAAATGCAAATGCGTATTCTGTGAGAGCCTGGTACTACCTGGTATCGAGCTGCCTCAGTCTTGCTACAACCATAACATGGCTTTACCACGTGTTTAACACTTTATATTGTGTGTATTTTCATATGTTTTTTTTAATATTTTGGGTATTCTGAATTACTTACAACAGACTTTTTTTAAAACTGAAATGACAAACGAACCTGACATCTGATGGTAAGTGAAGCTGTGGCCCGTAGACATTCACATCTATCTTCAATTAAGAATCAAAATGCAAATGCGTTGGTACCCCTGACGACTAAGATGGAATGCCTCGATTCCAGTAAAAAGGGTCTCCGTTTATCTACACTCATTATACGAAATACAGCAGTATTACACTGCTATTTTACGCTGATATTCTGAGAGAGCATGATCCTGCCCCAGTCGAGCCGACACATTCGTGCTACAACTATTATATAGGTGCAGCTCCGCTCTATCTCGTATCCAACGTGGCTCACCACGTTAAACAAGAAGACTTCAGATGCATTGCCACTGATTGATTGGATATACCTTCAAATGATTCTCGTTCTCATTCTAATGATTTTCATAGAGTACCACCATCCTATACGAAAATAATTTAAGTCATCATTGATACATTTATATAATTTAATAATCTAATTATAAGTATACTTTTATTATCATAAGACTTTTCTGACATATCCAATAGTCGCCATAGCTAGGGGCTAAGCGCTCACATAAAATTTCACAGTACGCGATCGATAAAATATAAAAATGCTGTTTCTAATTACAAATGTAAGGGCTGATTTATCATGTTATCGGTAGTGAAGGAAAACCCTTACTTATTTATTCGTTATTATTACACACCTATAACAAAGGGTTGCAAAGGACGAACTTAATGCCCTACAGCATTCTCTGGCAGTAAAGCCTACGACAGATGGAGTAAATAAAGATATTGGTAGGTGCTATTAAGGACAAAACAACCGAAAAAGAAAATCAGTTAAGCTAATTACTCCTATTCTATTTAAATACATTACATAAATATGACACATAAATACAATACTTTTACAAAAACTTATAAAACTTATACTTTACAAATAGTAAAGTTACGTTGAGCTTTGTGTCACGTTGCAAAGCTTGCGACACGACGAAAGAAAATCAGTTAAGCTAATTACTCCTATTCTATCTAAATACATTACATAAATATGACACATAAATACAATACTTTTACAAAAACTTATAAAACTTATACTTTACAAATAGCAAAGTTACGTTGAGCTTTGTGTCACGTTGCAAAGCTTGTGACAAACCTAACTCGCGAGAATGCTTCGAGCCTCCGCAACATTTCTGACGTCCTACATTATGTACGTGACCACCTCAAACCTACTTAACTTTAAACGTGCCACTCCGACACCTTGAAATTTTATACTAACTTACTTTAGAGACGTCCTGTTTTTATATTGCACGCAAAAAATATATATTTTTCTTCTTTCGCGGATCGTATACAAATTATGTCACTTTTATACTTCTTAAAGTGATCACTCTTGTAGTTTTTTTTAATATGTTTGTCTTAATGTTTTATTTTTAACTTTTCAGTACGAGTAACAAGAGTTGAAAAGAAAAAGTTACTATCTAAGAAAAAAAAAGATATGTATTAACCAGTATAAAGGAATCTAGCAGGAATCAAATATTAAATTTGTAATACTTGTAATTTATTCTTAATATATATTTTAAAGCACCAATTGGAGACAGTAAAAATATTAATCCCATCAAAAACATAAATGTGAAATGAGAGCCAAGTTCAATATTATGGTATATGCCTTGGTTGTTGACTTCAACGGCAAAAGAAGTGAGATCTAAATGGGTGCCAAGTTCAATGGTCAGTCCTGAAATTTATTTATAACAACATAAAGTATCATTTTTTCTTTTTAGAGGTTCTACGTTTACGAGGTATTTTTGTCTGTTTTGTGTTATTTTCTATATTTTCTTGTACCTTTGATATGTTCGAGCGAATAGCCCATTCAGTATCGCATTTTCTGTTTATACTTAATTTGGCCAAGTCGAGGTGGTATAACGTGCGCAGACGGTTGTACTCTACAATAGAGCTCTCTTGTGACTTGATCTAAGGTTTTAACACTGGGGAGTCCAACGTAAGCCTGCCCTCTACTAAATATAGAGGAGCCTATGTCGAGAAGAGCAATGTCAAGGCTAAGGCCTTGTGATTTGTGGATAGTAATAACATATGCCAAGCAAATAGGGAATTATTTCCTGTGAACATATACATTACTTAATATCTGAATCGTGGCAATCGCATGGAATAGGCAGCTTCCATCGGGACGCATTGGAATAATTCGGTGTAAGGTAAGTGTGTCACCCACCCGTAATTCTATTGTACGACTTATTGTACAATATACGTAATAAAAAGACAATTATTTAAAACGATTTACGTAATCGTCAATCAAATTACCTGATATCTATTGAATTCTCAAGAAAAACAAGTTGTTAACATACTGATAAGTTCTCATTCTCAAACTCATTCAGAGTTAAGTATACATAAATACATACCTAATTATAACTATACTAAAATTATTATTAATTTTTGATTTAAACTATTGCCTATACCATCTAGATACGCGGTACGTACTTACTAAAAGAATTGTAATAATAATATAACCACAAATATATAAGTATTTTTAAGAAAACCTATGAACTTCGTAGCATAAATCGCAACCTATCCGCAACCTATATAGTTCGGATATCGAGAGACAACCGGACAAGACGACGCTCGCGCTTATGAGCGAGGCCGGCTGCCGCACCCCGCTGCCACCGCGCGCCGTGTAAAGTTTAGTGTTCCTAATAGAATCAATTAAGTGAAAAATTATAATAAAATGATAAAATTTTACCAGTTTCTGATTTATTCCTTTGTATTCACCTAATTACCTATCTGCATGCCAAATTTGAACTTTCTAGGTCATCTGGAACTGGGTTAGAGTTTTGATCTATAGGTCAGTCAATGAAAATAATTTTTAAAATAAATAACCGTTCTAGATGTGTTTACGAAATTTAAAGTACATATGTTACTCGCAAGTCTCAATATATGAACCAATTTTTACACGTTAATGTGAAATAGTTTTTGAGTTATGAGGGGGTCAAAAGTGGCTCCAAATGGTTCGTGTAATATTACACACGGTGCGGCTCGCCGTTCTGCGTGAACTTGGCTTGACACGCTACCGCGTGTCGAGATATCGCTAAAATAATAATTATTAATTATATGATTGAACTATGCGTCTTAATGGGGAACGAAGGCCAGCGTTAGTATGACGGATTTTTGTCATAAATAGCTTATGCGAGTATTTCTAACGAATACGTTGTTAACCACTTGGAATGCGATAGTATATTAATTTGATTAGTGAGTTTAATACAGTCTATATTATTATGAGATAATTTATACAAATATAAATTACTATAGGTATCCTTCTTTTGAAAAAGTGGTAGAAGTGAAACTTTGTCTAATAAACGAATATAACTTGAATACGAGCTAATCTATAGTTAACGGTTTATAAGAATTTGCGTTAAATATCCACTTTGCATAACTGTATTATTATTAGTAAAGGTATTCTTTATGAAATTGAGCTTCTGTGTAAATATTATAGATTTACATTTATTAACATTAAGCTGTAGTTTGTTTTTAGTACAGTACAACGACAAGATCGTTTTGTAACTTAAGGCTGTTATCAGGGCTTAGGATTAGCAGATATATCTTTATGTCGTCAGCATAAAGTAGAAAATGGCTTGAAAACGACCGAAAATAGAGCCTTGTGATACATCGGATATGACAGTAATTAAGTTAGATGAATGGTCGTTAATGAAAACTCTTTGAGTGCAGTTCGTGGATCGTACACACATTATATCAATTTTATACATCTTGAAGTGGTTTTGTACGTTTATCAAACCCCAAGATTTTTTAAACGGTCGGCTCACAGTTTTTTTATAATGCGATTGACATGATTACACACTGCAGTTCATAAATCCTTGCGTTGGCACCGATAATATCGGAGTTCAATGACGCATTTGTATAAAAACAACAAAAGGCAGACCAATTGTATATTCGATAGAATCAAGCGTTACTTTGCAGAAATCCATCATAACAATTATAATAAAGATATTAATTTGCAACCATCCGCTTATTTAAGTACAATGATGTGTTTTACCTGGATTGAAAAGCACCTCCCGCCCTCCCTCAATTGCATGCTCTAATCCCGTTACCACTACCCCATCGACGAAAGACACACCATCGATGATAACACGACACGTGTTTCGCCTCTACACGAGGCATCTTCAGTTGATGTAGACTCTACGGCGTCTGACCGCTAAGACACATCATTGTAGTTAAATAAGCGGATAGTTGCAAATTAATATCTTTATTATACTTGTTAATTGTATATTCGTAAACCTATGAAAAGATTAAAGTCCGTAACAGGTACAATCAAATAAGATAAGGTAAAAATATCTACTTTATATTTTATTTATTTTATAATGTTATACCCTAAATCTATTACTATTATTTTGAGTAACCTGGGTTCGAATCCCAGGTCGGGCCAAAAAATTAATTATTGAGTTTATCTGTCAAGAAATTCTCAGTAGTTGCCCGGAGTCAGGATGTTGGCAGTGTCTCACCCCCGTGCCTCAGAAAGCACGTAAAGCCGTTGGACCTGCGCCTGATCTCTCTCCGGTCGTGTCAGTTTACAGTGAAAGAACAGAGAGTGCATCTGTGCTTGCGCATACACTTGGGCACTATAATCCTGGCCTGCGCCGATAGCTAGTCTCCGTTGAGGCAGGCCGCCGTGGCAAAAATTCGATCTGGAGGACATTATTATGAGTAACAGAAAGCATAAAGTCATTTTTAATTGTAAAAGTTATTTCGGTTCGATTATTTGCATTCTTGAGGGCTCGATACTTTACCCGTTCATATTACTAGTCTATATCAACCTTACCATGTAACCATATTATAATATTTGCTGAAAACAATTCATTGATTGTTCAATCTTAACTTCAATTGTATAATAATCGTCATATTTGTGTTTAATGTTTAATCTTATAATTTATTTCAGCAATTATTGTATATAGTAGTAACAAATGTAATTGTGTTCTTGGTAACGATTGTAACGATTTCAACAAAGTTTTGTATTAAGATATTGTTTTACTTTCCAGGCTTATAACGATAAAACGATTTCATTCCCGAGATTATTTTTTCTAACGCCGAGCAAACCCCGGTCGCCAAGGTACTTTACATTTAAACACCAATAAAACTAAATGTAAAAAGTTTATAACACGAAGTGTTAAACATTTGAATACCAATGTGCCTTTAAAAAGAGAGTTTTATGAGTACCTAAAGTTACAGACTATACACGGGTCGAATATCGGCCGTATAATGGTGGACAGAGGTCTCCTTTCATTTAGAGGAGAGTTATGAAGCGATTTGTATGTGATAGAACTGTGCTGCAGCTATATTATGGTTATTGCACGAATGATTTGGCTTAACCGGGGAAAGACCACGCTCTTACAGAATACCAGCGTAAAATAGCAGCTTCTTTCTGTTGTGTTTCGCATGGTGATTGTGGAGAACCGAAACCCTTTTTACTGTATACGAGTCATTCCATCTTAGTTCTCAGGGGAATACGCATCTGCATTTTGATTCTTAATCGAGGACATACTCGTATGTGTAATGTCTTTAGGACACAGTATCTACTTTTATAAATTAAGTACTGTGAATTCCTGTGAGATCAATGACTCACTGTTATGTTGTTCATCATCATCATTATCCCAGCCCTTCACAAGTCCACTGCTGAAAATAGACCTCTCCAAGAAATGCCATAAGGTATTATGCCGAGCCACGTGCATCTATCGACTTCCTGTATGCCTTACTAGGTCGTAACTCCATCTATTAGGGGTACACCCTACACTTTGCAGATACGAGGCTACCGCTCGAGAACATTTTTTCCCCACCAGTTGTCGGCTCTTCGAGCTGTGTGGCCAGCCCATTGCCACTTCAGCCTACTAATTAGTATGGTTTTGTCAGTAATTCTGGTTTAACTACGGATATCTTTATTTCTAAATTTATCTTGAAGATAAATTCTGAGCATAATCCTCTCCATATCTCGTTGAGCGACCTTGAGCTAATTTCCTCATACGACATTATGGCCTACGGTAGTCATTTACCGACAGGTAGATTATATGTTCGTTGAACCTTTAATTTATAAAAATGGGACAATGAAAATAATATTTAAAAACGTCTAACAGTACCTTAAATGCAACTTCCAATTATTTTTCTCAGCACAAGCTTACCTGAAAGAATAAAAAGACAATTTCAGAAACAAAATCACTAAATTAAGGAATTAAATTTACGAACGATTAGGAATAAAAATGAATACGTGTTGTCACCCCTAAGGACTTATATGGAATGCCTCGTATTCAGTAAAAGGGTCTCTGGTTCTCTTTAATCATCATACGAAAGAGCAGCACTGAGATGCTATGTTATGTTGGTATTCTTAGGGTGCGTGGTCTTTCCCCGATGACCCGGGCGTGCCATCGTTATAGTGCCAATGAATGATATTATTATAACGTGAACCACAATACTATACTATCTTAACATATCATACATAGTGGTAACTGCGTAAGCGTCCATAATGTCGTAAGGAGCAACTATGTGAAATGCCAGAAAGATCTTATGGCTTCCGATAGATAACAGTTTCTCGCTTACCTCAGACGGAATATATTCAAACCGTCGACGGGTTCAGCGTCAAAAAGCAAGTCATTTGGTAATCGTTATAGTGCCAATGATATTATTATAACGTGAACCACAATACTATACTATCTTAACATATCATACATAGAGGTAACTGCGTAAGCATCCATCACACCCTTTTAGTTCCATAATGTCGTAAGGAGCAACTATGTGAAATGCAAGTCATTTGGTAAAGAACGTCAATCTGCCAGCTAAGCGCAACGTTTACTATTACAGGATACCAAAAGTCCACTGCTGAATATAGAACCTCTCCATATACTGCCCAATAAGAACGATATTTATCATAAATGTCACGTCTGGCAAGCGCGTTGGAACAGTTTGCCGTTTTTGGCATCGGCATTAGAGCCACTATCTTATATCATACCACAGATGTCCTAAGAGATGATTGTGGGAAAACAAAACAGGAGATGGGCATCAGCATTTTTTTGGCAATAACTTAAGGTAATAAAAATACTTAGCACCCCCTGCCCCGCCGTTACCATGGTCGCCACCGTAGCCAGGAGCGAGATAGTGGGGCCGCCGGGGACTGGGGGCCGATTGTTCGTGTCGTTGATCATGGGGGGATGTTTGCAATAGTTGCCACGCTTGGCGAGCGGGTTGGCTACCGCAGTTTTTTATTGTGTAATTGTTGTTATCAGGAAGATGCTGCTGCCCATCTCCTGCCTGTTTCCCTCTATCGCCTCCTCTTACGACACCCACGGGAAGACATGGGGTAGTGGATATTCTCAACCGCCACTACACGGCTGGGGGTGCTAAGAATATCCGGTGGAGGTTCGGTTGCCACCTACGACGACTCGAACTGGCAACATATAACGCACGCACCCTGAGGACTGACGAGAAGATATTGGAGCTGGAAGAAGATGTAGATAAATTGCGCTGGCATATTATTGGATTATCCGCTGTCGCTAAATAGTCGCTGAAGGTCATACTGGTTTACGCACCAACCTCGGCACATCCCGATGAGGAGCTGGAGGAGGAGATGTATGAGGATATCTCTAAAGCCATGCATTCCTCCAAAACCCCATATACGGTGTTGATGGGAGATTTTAACGCAAAACTAGGCACAAGAGAAAGCGGTGAGCTGAAGTTAGGGAAATTTGGATTAAGGCAACGGAACCGTAGGGGCCAGCAGCTGGCCGACTTAATGGAGAAAAGGGGACTCTTTATGATGAACTCTTTCTTTCAGAAGCGGCCCCACAGGAAGTTGACCTAGTCGAGCCCCGACGGTTCGACAAAAAATTAGATTGACTTCATTATGAAAAGCAGTCGCCAACTGTTCAGTGATGGCTCAGTGATCGCAAGGGTGAAAACAGGCAGTGATCACCGAATGGTTAGAGACACCCTGAACCTAAACGTTAAGTTGGAGAGGTCTCGTCTAATGAGGTCAACGCTCCGTCCCCCTCGTGCTCTGATCCAGAATCCCGAAACTTTTCAGCTCGAGTTACGAAACCGCTTTCAGTGCCTAGATGACTGCAATACAGTTGACGATATGAATGACAAGCTCGTGGAAACTGTCCACGCGGTCGGAGCTAAGTTCTACAAGACCCGCCGCAGAAGAACACAAAAACTCTATGATCACACTCTTAATCTCATGGATGTTAGACGGGAGATGAAGCTGCAGTAGTCAGCAGATTTGACATCATACAGGCAACTAAACAGACGGATCTCCAAATGCATGCGGCAGGATTTACGCAACGTAAATACAGCTCGTACTAAGGAAGCGATTGAGCGAAACCAGGGCTCCAAAGTCTTTGCCAGAGATCTGTCTGCCGGAAAGAGCCCTAATATATATATATATATATATATATATATATATATATATTATAAGACATTATTCTGATGACATCCCGGACGTCAGTCTGAGTGAGATTAGAATGGCTCTCCAGCACCTTAAAAAGGGCAAGTCCCCGGGCGAGGATGGAATTACAGCGGAGCTTCTGAAAGCGGGTAGAACACCGGCACTTAAAGTCCTTCAGAAGCTTTTTAATTCCGTCCTCCGTGGTGGCACTACTCCGAAGGCGTGGAGCAGAAGTGCGGTGGTCTTGTTCTTCAAGAAAGGTGACAATGCTCTCTTGAAGAAATACAGACCGATATCCCATCTGAGCCGCGTCTACGTGCTGTTTTCGAGAGTCATTACGAATTGTCTGGCACGCAGATTCGACGACTTCCAGCCTTCCGAACAAGCCGGTTTCCGAAAAGGCTTTAGCACCATAAACCACATAAATACCCTTCGGCAAATTGTACAGAAGTCCAAAGAGTACAATGTGGAAATTTGGGCGGTGCTACAGTCTCTTCAGCGGTGCCAAGTTGACTGTCGATATATCGAAGTACTGAAGTGTTTGTACAGTAGGGCTACGATGGCTATCGAGTACAGAACCAGAGTACGAAACCTATCCAACTGCAGAGAGGTGTAAGACATGGTGACGTTATATCCCCGAAACTCTTTTCCGCTGCATTGGAAGACGTTTTCAAGCTATTGGACTGGAAAGGATACGGTAAATAAAATAACCTCACACAAGTCGGTCACCCGTTTAAGAGCTACGTTTCCACTGACAACACACACACACACACACACACACACACACACACACACACACACACACACACACACACACACACACACACACACACACACACACATACACACATAGCGGCCAAACATAAAAAATCACTTTTTTTGTCGTGGGTTAAAATGGTTATTATATTATTGATGAATTTATGGATGACAATATCCCCTGGGAATGAGGTGGTTGTTACCAAGCTATTTCTCATTTGTTTTGCGTTATTTATAGTGTAAAATGTTAAATGATTTTAAGCTGTTCTTTTGAAAGACCCTACTGGATTTCTTTCGAGGATAGAGGTATTTTCCAAACCACTGGTAAATTGAACTTAAGAGTGACTTTCAATAAGCATTATTCATTTACTATATATTGAATAAAATATTTATTTTAATGTGTTGAAGCCACGCTGTATTCAGAGTCTCAATTTCAGTATTCAGAAATGACAATGAATTTGCATTTTGATTCTTAGTCTAAGATAAATATAAAATGTCAATGAGCCACAGCACCATTTACCGTAAGGTAGACTTTACGTCGGCCTAATTCTTTAAAAAAATCTATTTGTATTTATATTTCTAAAGCATATGTTCATCAATGATAAATTTCTCTTACACTTTTTAATATAAGATGATAATAGATGCTAATGGTAACCATGAATATCATTATATGTTACAAGTCCGACCAACCTTGAAATTCGTTGTGCCTCAATATCGGAAAAGTTCCCTCATAACAAATATTGTATTAACCTATTTAGTTCACGCAGATAGTCCAGGGATCGTTCAATTTCCAACTTGAAGAAAAACGAATTTGGGTAATCTCTAGATTTATTCTCGCGACCTAAGTGACATTGATGTTCCTTTCGGTTTTTTCGTAACCTTTAACTTTAAATAACGGACCCTAAGTTTAGAATGGGTAATGAAAACGTGCGTAAGTTTTGAAAATAGTACGGTTTTATATATAAAAAAAAAAACAAATAACATCGTTTGGTCTTCTTCAAATATTATATAATGTGGTTACCAATATTTTATTACCGTGTAGTGGTGGTATAAGAATATCCACTATCACAAATTGGGTGTCGTGTGACTACTGATGGGAATTGATACGGGAGACGAGCAGCAATGTTTACTTCATAACCACTCAAAATAATAAAAAACTGCGTTTTCCAACCTGCCTGCCAAGCACCAGCTTGCCACCAGGCAGCTATAGCCGAATACCCCCTATGGGGTAATCTTTGAGGGAGACCTATCTTCAGCAGTGGACTTTTATATGTTGTAATGATATGGTAATAATAATTATTGTAACTTCAGTATATAATAAAAAAATCCCCCGGTGTTTCTTGCTAGTTCTTCCTATGACTGAGGTATCTATTAAATCAAAGGTAATTAAAAAATACTTAAAATAATAAGTTAAGGTTAAGATAATAAAAGTAGTTGTAATTCAAATATTAAACAGTCAATTTTTATATTTGTGCGTGTTATTTAAAGGCTTGAAAAAGAGGCTAAACAGTATTTTGTCGGGCGCACACACACGCATATAACGGTTGGGTCATGCCTGTCCTCAGGTAAAGTTTCAGCATAATCATTAGGACTCAGACCGAATAGAAGTCTGGATAGAAATCGTCAGTAATGAGACTGTACGTGCCACGGAAACATGGTGGGCGCGGCTTTTTAAGCGCTCTCACCGTGCTCAATCGCGGAAACGTAGCGCAGGCTCCTTAAGTAATAATTTGCGAGATCGGATGTTCCATTCTACAGGTACCTCATTTCATATGATAAAGGGCTTACTCCTCTATTCTTAGTCAACTAGCAATGGCAAGACACAGCAGTACAGTGCATTTCCGTTTGGGAGATTTAATGGAAAGAAAAGGAGCTCCACGGGAGGTTTTACAACACTCTACATGAGCCTTTTGCAAATATAGTCGCCTTCCGCTACTGGCTACGTTTCGGTGGCCTCTTTGGGTAAACCGAGGGTTTTGTCTGTATGATAGAGGATCAAGTTGTTAAGTCCCACAACTGTTGGAGATACAAACTAAAAGATGGCGCCTTCGTCATCTGAAAAGCTTGTCGCCATCTCAGTGAGTCATTTAGGCATGTCATCTCTGAGTATTTGCACGGACATAACCAAGTAGCCAAGATTCTTTACCAGGAGCTCGCTATAAAATATTGTCTTGCAGATCGGAAACTGCCTTATTATAAATATTTGCTGGAAGCCGTGCTCAAAAATGACTGCGTCAGACTCTGCTAAGACTGTTATCATCCAGACTGGACTACTCTTGATAATAAGCCTAATATTATACTGTTGGACCGGGAACAGATAATGATAATTTTGATCGACATTACCATATGACAAGAAACTCATGAAAACCGAAGCAGATAAATAGACAAAATTTTTGGACCTGGCTCATGAGGTGACGGACATGTGGGGGACATGTCTGCTTACCAAAATAATTCTAGGGTCGCGTCTGCAAACGGGCGAATCCCAGTGTGTTCCTATCCTTAAAACAATTTCAATTTTGAATCATCACTCTACATTACTAGGAAGTAACGCATTCCCGTTTTATTGCATCGTCAAATAGCCCTCGTTATGAGCAAACCCTCGTTATGTACGTTTAAAATGTAGTTAAGTATTTATAGTTACTTTATATATCAAACCAATTTATTTCGAAAAAAACATACAGCGTAAAAAACTCGTACTATTCTTCTTCATCATCATCAGCCCACTGCTAGTCGCTATGCTGGTAGCTTTGGTATATATTCTATCTTACCAGTATTTCAAATAGTTATTTGATCAGTATACAGTTAAATATTAAAGTTATTTTAATTGAAGTAAAACGATGCACGTTGTGATTCGGATTATCTAGAAAACTAAAGAACTTAAGACAAGCTACATGAAACTATCAATTCGAAGAAGCCACGCAACTTCAACTGCTTACTGGTTAGGTGTCGTGGGAGACAGAGCTAAAAGAAGACAATTTGCATCCTCTCTAACCATATTACAGTATTTGCTGACAATTTCAATGATTTTTAACCTTGACCCCAACTGTATAATTATCGTCATATTTGTGTAAAACATTTAATCCTATTCTTTAATTCAACAAATCTTGTGTGTAATTACAAATTATTATAATTGGTTTTTTGGTAACGGTTATAACGACCTTAACAAAGTTTTGTATTGAGATAATGTTTTATTTTCCAAGTTTATATAAATGGGTTTCACTCTCGAGATTTTTTCTAACACCGTGCAAACCTCGCTCGCAAAGTTGTCGCAAATACAACTTATTTCCTATAAAACTAAATGTTAAAAGTTTATAACATAAAACATTTGAATGGAATTTTATGAGTGCGGATGAAGCTACAGACTACACACGGATCGAATATAGGCCGTATAATGGTGGACAGACGGGAGAAGACTACGCTCTTACAGAATACCAGCGTAAAATAGCAACTTATTTCTGCTGTGTGTCTTATGGCGATGCATTCCATCTTAATCGAGAACATATGTAGATGTCTTTGGGCCACAGTATCCACTTACCATCAGAGGTTACTCCTTCACGCTTAAAATTGCATAATTGCAATTAACAATTTCATTGGTAGGTATTTTGCGTACTATGAAGTTTACGGTGAGCGCCTAGCTCTGAGCTACAATTCAATAAAAAATGGTATAAAACTATACTTTTTTAATATAGATTAAGAATGAAAAACGAACACACGAATTTGTTATTGTACCTTTATTGTTAAAAAATAATCCCGCGGGGTTTCCGTTAGTTGAGGTATTTCATAAACTAAAGGCAAAAAACATACTTTTAATAAGTAGTATTTAATATACTCGTAATAATAATTGTAGTTAATTTAGTTATGAAAGAATAATAATAGTTGTATAAGAATCTATTTTGAATATAAAATATTTTTTTATAGAATAAGGATGACAAACGAGCGCACAGTCCACCTGTTGGTAAGTTATTGCTGTGGATGTAATCTACATTTAACCCTGATTAAGAATCAAAATGCAGATGCGTTGTTACCCCTGAGGACTAAGACAGAATGCCTCAATTCCAGTAAAACGAGTCTCCAGTTCTCTGCACTCACCATACGCAACACAGCATTATTAAGCTGCTATTTGACGCTGGTATTTTGAGAGAGCGTGGTCCTTTTCCGGTCGATCCGACCCATCCGTGCAACAACCATAATATAGCCGCAGCGTGGCTCTACCATGTAAATATTGACAAATTAAAAAGACCTACATGTCTGAAAAAAACTTTAAAAAAAAACTTTTTTTACAACTCACATACCCACAGTGTTAGCTTCGTGTTAGCGTTAGCTTTAGTCCGTGGGAGTCGTAGTAGACGACTAGAGGAACTTTGTGGACTTTAACAGGGTCACATCGATATATTTTATCGATGTAATATTTATAAAGTGCTATGATTGTTGCTATATATTATGTAACATTATTAAGCTGCTATTTGACGCTGGTATTTTGAGAGAGCGTGGTCCGTTTCCGGTCGATCCGACCCATCCGTGCAACAACCATAATATAGCCGCAGCGTGGCTCTACCATGTAAATATTGACAAATTAAAAAGACCTACATGTCTGAAAAAAACTTAAAAAAAAAAACTTTTTTTACAACTCACATACCCACAGTGTTAGCTCCGTGTTAGCGTTAGCTTTAGTCCGTGGGAACCGTAATAGACGACTAGAGGAAGTTTGTGGACTTTAACAGGGTCACATCGATATATTTTATCGATGTAATATTTATAAAGTGCTATGATCGTTGCTATATATTATGTAACATTATTAAGCTGCTATTTGACGCTGGTATTTTGAGAGAGCGTGGTCCGTTTCCGGTCGATCCGACCCATCCGTGCAACAACCATAATATAGCCGCAGCGTGGCTCTACCATGTAAATATTGACAAATTAAAAAGACCTACATGTCTGAAAAAAACTTTAAAAAAAAAAGTTTTTTTACAACTCACATACCCACAGTTTTAGTTCCGTGTTAGAGTTAGCTTTAGTTCGTGGGAACCGTAACAGACGACTAGAGGAACTTTGTGGACTTTAACAGGGTCACATCGATATATTTTATCGATGTAATATTTATAAAGTGCTATGATTGTTGCTATATATTATGTAAATTTTTCCATAATTTATTTTATTGCAGCAAATAATTGTGCACAAACAACAAGCTCAACAAAACAGAAGATCCTGATGTGGTTAACTTTTAAATAAATGAAGTAATTTATTAAACTCAGAGTCTAAGCATCAGATCGACACGTATGTACATACTTTAATCCGTAACACGATAATTTCATCCAGAGGTTATAAATCGATGCGAAATTATAAATCACTCCGTTTCAGAGTGGCACGAGCATCAACGATGCGGTAACGAGCGATTGGTTACATTCCCCTTATTGTCTTTGCGTAGATTGCAAATGAAAAGACTCGTGCGAGTGATACGATCTCAGTACGCATTGTTTTGAATTATTTATGCTGAAATTAAAAGTTTCACAGTGTTAACTCTGTCTCACTGTGTATGATAATGGATTCAATATCAGTAAACTATATTAGTTTCCAAAATTCTTTTTTATATAGAAAAGGTGTAAAGTGATTAAAGATCTAAATTTATCCTTGGCTTAGAATAATTATGATGATGCGTTGTCATCCCTGAGGACTAAGATATAATGCCTCGTATCTAAAGAGTGTTTCCTATACTTAAAATAATTTTTATTTTGTATCACTTTACATTACTATGAAAATACTCGTTCCAATTTTACTGCTACTTCAAATAACCCTCGTAAGTATTTATGATTATTTTATGCCTTAACTATGAACAGTCATTTATAGAAACACGATAAAAACTAGCCCAAATTACTTAGTAGACATTGCGTATAAAAACATATACTTACTTTTTGTTTAAAAGGTCAACGCTGAAACTAAAGGAGTGCCTCACAGGATTACCGATTCAATGAAATCTTGGCATAGAATAATTTAATATGAAGTTAAAGACAAACATCCAATAGTAACGTTTTTGGAATACTTGCAAAAAACGACCAGTTCATCGCCAAGACATCTGCGGTAGCAAGGAAATTTAGATAACGATTGCCAATATACATTAAAATACGAATTTGTCCTGGACATCAAATTACGTATATTCAATAATTAAATTAGTTTTGGTAATTGCCTGGATATATTACAAAATTCATGAATTACGTAATAATATTGTTTAAAACGAGAAAGTTGAATTTTATATAAATGAATACGTAATTCATTGACATTAATAGGTTATTTTGTTATATGAGAGGGCAAATGAGCATGCGGTTCACCTGATGATAACTGACTACCGCCGCTCATGAACAGATGCAACACCAGGGTAATTGCAGATGTACTGCAGGCCATTTAAAAAAGAACAGCCTCCTTTCTTGAAGGTCCCTAAGTCGTATCGGTCCGGAAAAATCACTGGTGGTAATCGATTCCACAAAAAAGTTTTGCGAGGAAGAAAACTTCTTGTAAATCGCACAGAAATGGACCGCCAATCATCCGGGTGGTAAAAATGGTATCTCGAGTTCTGTTGCGATTTGCGATGGTAAAATTGAGCGGCTGGAATTATAGCGAATAATTTTTTTGACACTTCCCATAGTAAATACTATAGAATACGCAAAGATGCAAAATCTCTTCGCTGCTGCCAGTGAGTCAAGGCGATCAGAAAGTGCTCGATCGCCGACAATTCAAACCACTCTACGCTGGATGCTGCCATGATGCCAAACGAAAGGAGCTGGATGAAGAGCCCCGGCAGAGATGAAAACAGTATTCCATGTGAGGCCAAACCTGCACCTTGTAAAGTTGCAGGCGGTGTACTGGCAAGAAATAATGTGCTGCTTTGCTTTTTAAAATGCCAAGCTTTTTAAAGGACGGTTTGGCTTTCTCTTCCAGGTGACTATGAAACGGCACGTCATTCGATATGTCAATGCCGAGAATTCTAGTACAGGGAGTGCCCTGAAACTAAAGAGATACGACAAAGTGGTTCCTTTTAGCGGTAAACGCGCAAACTTGTATCTTTTAAGGATTGAGAGCTGAAAGATTTACAGCTAAACTTAATAAAGTATCTCTTTTTTAGGATTAAAGACAATCCGAGTTCGTAGTAGTTTGTTTCGGTACTCGGTGACGTTTTCCAAGAAATATTGACACGGCTGGTGTGTAAAGCATCACCAGTGTTGTCGTCCGTATATCAATAAATGTTTGCCAATTGCTAATTCTAGTGCTGCGTGCTATCAAAAACAGCGTTTGTGATAGCACGCAGCCTTGTGGAACACCAGCGTTAATAATCTTATAATCGTAGCATGCACCGTCTACTACAATTTTACTGCTTCGATGAGCCAGAAAACTGGTAATCCTTTTGCACAATTTCTCGGAAAGCCCGTAAGAAGGAAGCTTTTAGAGGCTTCAATCAAAGGCCTTCGCTATGTCTAAACTAATTTCTAAAGCCTCCCCCTTGGACTCGATCACCTGCGCCCATCGGGGTGTTAGATAAACAAGAAGATCACCACCAGCTTTGAGCTGCTTTCGGAGCTTTGATGGCTCCGTGGCGCAGTGGCTTAGCAATGAGTTACAACGCCAAGTGCCGCGGGTTTTAATCCCGCACGGAACAATTTGTAAGGCTTACAAGTAATTATTACTGTAAACTGCCCCCACGATACAGGAGAAAATTCTAGTGTGGATGTAACGTTTTTTAAAAGAAAGAAAAAAAAACTGAGCGACCCCGATAGAAACCGTAATGGCAGTTACTAATCAGTAGGTGCTCCTCAAGGTACCGCACGAGCTGGATGTTATTAATGGACTCCATTATTTTGGAAAATAAGGAAGTAATGGCGAAAGTTCTGTAGTTAGACGGATCAGAGCTGTTACTTTTTTTAGGGATCGTGTGCACTAAAGCGGTCTTCTATGATTTCGGGACTACGCCTAAGAAGTAGAAGTACCGAAAATGACGCGTTAGAACCATTGCCAACTCTGGGACGTACGTCCTTAGTACAATCGGGGAGATTCCGTCAGGTCCACACGACTTTTTTATAGGATAGGGTGACGAACGAGCATAAAGTCCAACTGATGGTACGTGGTTGCTTCGGCTCATAAACATCTATATCTATCCTTAATTACGAATAAAAATGCTGATGATAATGGTGAAATCATGAGAACCAAGATGGAATGTCTCGTTTTCTGTAAAAAGGTTGCCGGTTCTCTACACTCAGCATACGAAAAACAGCAGCATTAAGCTACTATTTTACGCTAGTATTCTTTTTAGGGCATGAGCCAGTGCGTCGTCTTCCCTGTGCAGAGATGGTGGTGATAGCTTACAGAAATTCCATTGGGCAGCCTTGGCGAGAGACCAAAGTGCACGTTCCCGAAGAAAGGCTAACTAATTTCTCGCCAATTCTGACAATGTGCTCATACTTTGCCAAGGAAACGTTACAACGCACAATAACTCTTTTGAAGGACCAAGAGACAAAGTTATACTTTACCAACCCAGGTCAGATAACACTGCGTAATGCAGTCTTACAGGAGCGATCAAACCAAGTTTGAAATCTACCTCGTATGCGTACACATAATGGAATAAATAGTTGCTTCCCCTTAGCATCACATTAGTTGCTGAGTCAATAACAGCGCTTGAACTATCCGGCGAAAATCAAACCGACCACTATGGGTAGGATGCAAAAAATACCATATTCCGTCCCAATCCGCTGATCTGTAATGTCAATGTGCAGCAATGTGCAGAACGCAACCGCGAAGGGAGTGTGAGTGGCACCACACTCCGGATCAGACAATGATCCAAAGAGTCGAGATCTGAGTCGACGGAAACCTAATATCCGTCTAGATGAGAGGTCAGCAGAAGGTGTATGATCTTCTACATGTGAAATTTGCATAGGCGAGGTAACCAGTTGTGTCAAACCAAATGCCAAAGCAAAGTCATAGAAAGATCTACTGCCATGATCGCTTTAAGAGGAACTAAGTCATTCAGCGCGGTGGGCGTTAAAATTACCACCCGTATACGCGGGGATGGTTGTCGTTTTCTACGCGCAGCCACAGGATGGACAGGTCCGAAGCTTCAAGGCTGCAGAGGCGTCAAAAACAGATATATTCTCTGACGTACATGTAAATTCCAGCCCGGGGCACAAAGGAGTGTTCTAATATAAATTAGAGTATAAATTAGAGGTATAAACCTCGGGTAAGAGAGATACGAAGAATCAGTCGGGGAGGACACCTGTGTCTCGGTTAAAAAGAGCAAGACTGGCTTCGCCGATTTCACATGGTAGTGGACGGCGATGAGGTTTAAATGACGTCGCCTGAGGTTACAAAAATTCACGAATATCGTGGTAGGGGGCGCCTTTGTTATATTGCTCCGTTTGCCCCATGCAGATGTAGTCTCGAGCAGAATTCCGCCGCCCCCCACCCCCAGAATACGCAGGGCAGCCTGAGCACCCATACTCAGGAAGATTAGGGTAGCTTGGGCGTGGATGCTCAGCGAGGGATTCTCCGTTACCAGGGATGCTGGTATCCTCTGGAGGTAGTGTTGGTTTTAACTCCGCTAGCATGTTAGGGGGGAGGGGTTTGGGCCTTTGGCCACTTGCATTAACCAAAACCAAGCGAAAGGCAGAAGCAAAGCTGCTTGCTGGTATTCTGTGAGTTCGTGGTACTTCCCCAGTTCGATCCGGCTCATCCGTGCAGCAGCCAAAGCTGCCGCGTGGCTCTACTACTGTTAAAGTTATTTAATACGTAATATGTTTTTTTATAAAGTTTGTGGTTATTAAACATTATTTAATAATTAAACTGTATTTTTCGAACTGTACTTGGTGTGAAAAGTCGAAAAAAAAATCATTCACGCCCCACACGGGGTAGATAGATAATACGCCTTTCCCAGTGGATTTTCTAGGATGGATAAACAGAATCACCCGATGTCGAGGGAGACAGAGTTGAAATATGATAATTTGTACCCTCTCTTTGCACCTCGTATTAATTACGATAGCATTAGAGCGATGACTGGGTGGTTGAATAGGTAAAGTAAGTGGTAAGTGACAGTCAACACGTGTTGGTGGACATTTTTTTGCTTTAAGACCCGTATTCTGTCTGTAATTTTAATTTTTTTATTTTTCAAAAACTTATACAAATGTTATTTGTTTGTAGCTTAACCCATTTCCTGTCCCATGACAAACATATGGGTCATTGTTATTGTCTTACTATTTTATCTGCACAATTAAAAGTGTTAACTTTAGCTTTGTAACACGCTTTGTAAAACTGCAAAGCTTACGACACCCCTAACACGCGAGATTGCTTCGAGGCTCTGAAACATTTTTGACGTCCGACATTATGTACGTGACCACCTCAAACCTACTTAACTTTAAACGTGTCACTCCGACACTGACGTTTTATAGTTCGTCTTTAGAAATGTCTTATTTCTATTTTTCACGTGAAAAAATATATTTTTCTTATTTCGACGATCGTACACAAATTTCGTACAAAAAACAACATTAGTATGTATAAAAACACTTTTATACATACAATGTTGTTTTGTAAATGGTAAATGCGATGCATAAAATGGAATGTGGTTCACATTTTGTTTTTACTTTTCCATGCAATTGACGTGATCACGTACAGTCCATCCTTCTGTTGGCATTCATAAGATCGGAGTTGCACGACATATCTATATAAAAACTACAAACAATGGGCTAATTGTTTATTACGATTAGTTAAAATCTACGATAAGATTAAAATTCGTGACAGGTGCGATCAAATAAGGTAAGATAAAATTATCTCCTTTTTCTTTACCGTAACATGTAACCTGAGAATACCTCATTAATTTATCAGCTTAAACTCCAATTGTAAAATTATCGTTATATTTATTTAGAAAGCTCAACCCTACACTTTAATTGAGCAGTTATTGTGTATGTAATTATAAATTTAAATGCGTTTTCGGAAACGGTTTAAGCGATTTGAATAAACTTTTGTATTGAATAAAACTAAATTTACTGATTCTATCGCGTTTATTTAACTGATTTTACTTATTTTTAATTCCCGACGTTTTGGGGTGCTTTACAGCAACCACGGTCACGGGGGGGGACCCCCCAGTAAAGCAACTGACCGTTACGTGGTCACGACCATGGTAAAATCATTTAAATAAACGCGATATAATAGTTATAGATAGTATAGTTTTATTCAATGTGTAGTGTTCGCGTAAATTTAAGAAATCATTATGTAAACTTTTGTATTTAGATAATAAATAGTTTCATTCCCTGGATTTTTTTTCTAACGCCAAGCAAATCTCGGTCGCTGAGGTACATGAACAAAAATAAAACTAAATGTAAAAAGGTTATAACACGAAATATTAAACATGTGAATACCAGTATGCATTTAATATAAAATAATTTTATTTTTATTTATTTTATTAGTGCGTAAAGTTACAGACTTTACACGGGTTGAATATAAGCCGTATATTGCTGGACACATATTTCCTTTTATTTTAGAGAGAGTTATGAAGCGATTTGTATGTGGTAGAGTCATGCCGCAGCTATATCAAGTTGTAGCACGAATGGGTCCACCAGGGAAAGACCACGCTCTCTGAGAATACTAGCATAAAATAGCAGCTTATTTCTACTGTGTTTCGTATGGCGAGGGTAGAGAACCGGAGATCCTTTTTACTGGATACGAGGAATTCCATGTAAGTCCAAAGGGGTGGCAACGATTCTGAATATTGATTCTTTGTCGAGGATTAATCTATGGGTCATAGTATCCACTTACTATTAGGTGAACTGTGTGCTCTGTTCATGCTTCTCCAGTGCACTGGCGGACTTCACAACTCTGATTACAGTCATATCAAGATGTTTCCCTTCACTGTCAAGTACGTGGTAAATTAGCATTTAAAATAGCAATAAATAATTTTATTTATTTAAATATGGAATAATGGTTATAAACGAGCACACAGTCCACTCGATGATAAATGGATGTTGTTTCCGGACTGTGAGGGTGAGGAATAGAGAGTGCACAACGCATATGCATACACTCGAGTACTAATATCCTGTCCTGCGCAGATAGCTAGTCTCTGATGAGAATGGTTGTCGTGACAGAAATTCTGCCTGCAGGTAGTTACGGAATAGGGGTACTACACCAATACACGTCAATTATACCTTTTGTCGGAATCACTGTTAATTTTATTTATAGAATAAGTGTGATAAACGATCACACTGTTTACCCTATGATATGTTGATTGCTGTGGACATCTTGATTTATCATCTATTAAGGATCAAAATGCAGATATATTGTTAAACCCGAGGAATAAGATGGAACGACTCGTTACAAATTAAAACGGTCTTCGGTTCTCTACACTCAATATACGAAGCATGGAAACATTATTCTACTGTTTTTCCCTGATATTCTGTGGAACATGGTCCTACCCCAGTCGAGCATAACTATTCATGCTGCAGCTATAGATGCAGCGTGGCTCTAACATATAAAACCGTACATAAACTGATAATCTTGAAATAATTGCTTAATTAACGTAAATCATGAGAATAATAAATCATCATAAGAATAATAACTGTTATAGCCTAGTAATAAATATTTCGTGCGTCTCTCTAATAAAGCACATAAGCAGTTACACTCATTAAAACTTGCGTGGACAAAATGGGCGTTTTCTCAAAGATTTAGTAAAGTAATCAACGCGACCCATTTGATTTCAAAATACTATAATGATTTTCCATACTTTTACTTTTACCTTATGAGATTGTTGATATCAAATGCTAAAATTCACAAAAATGTAACTACGACATAACAACTTATTGTGGTAGGACATAGTAACCTATTCTCTGAGTTCCAACCCTTTACACAAGGCGTTCAGTTTGCTAATTAAGATGAGGCTCTATTGACGTTGACATTGTGGCGTGGAAACTGCGGAATGTGTGTAAATGACCATAGGGGTTGTGTTTTATCTACGCGTTCTATGCTCCATATTGTTCTCCAAAATAAATGGAATCCCGTACCCAGTTGTGAGATGTAAGCAAGCAAAATATAATATATCTGTATTTTGTTCTTTCGTATAGGAAAGTTTGAAAGACGAGGCTGCTCGCGTCCCGCTGCCCCACCAACTAGCAAAAAATCCAAAGGTGGTTCCATCGTTCCGGTTAGAGACCAGGCAAGAGGACCCAAAAGCGGTCTCTTGGGGTGTTTGGCCATCCTCACAGTCTCTGATCAATTTCCAACGAACACAGTAACTCTCCTAGTATCTCAAGTGTCTTAAAATGAAAAGTATGGCTAAACAGCGGTTACACGTCCTCTCATTAAAATTGCACCACAATTATAAGTGAGATGCACTGTTAATGAAAGGATGTGCGGCCGCTGTTTAGTCATATATAATCACTCATTGCACTCTTATCTCAGCGCAGTCTATCACCATCTTGAGACTGAGCACCTACTTTTCTTGACGGATACCCAAATTGGATGTCCATTGAATGCGGCGTACCTCGATTATCCTGGCTTCTACCTAGAGCATAAATTGCATCTACGTGCCTGAGTCTGTGTGTACGTCCGCAATGGCATCTATTTCCAGCGTCTCCATAACCTTGAAGACCTCACTTTTTGACAATCTGGGAGATGGTAGAAACATGTATTGATAAAATCATTTATGCCTGTGTCTATCGACCGCACAGCGGTGACCAGGAGGCAACACGATTATTTGATCACCTTAGTGAGGCTGCTGAGTTGGACTTGATTAGGTATATTACTGAGAAAAAAAACCAACCCAACAACAGTAAAGCTGCAAAAACCAAACACGCACAGTTACTTACTTGGACTTTCTGCTAACTACCGATACAGATTGGTATGAAGTGCAGGCACTGTGCACAAGTGCAGGAAAATCTAGTATCGATCGCTTTAAACATATTATTGGCGCAAAACTCTCTGCCAGACCGTCCAGCACTAGAGCTTTTTGATCTCTCACCAAAGCGGTCCAGACAAATCTCTGTCGGCCTACACTGTCTCCGCTGGTAAAACCTGATGGCACACTGGAGCATACGGCTAAAGGAAAGCGGGCTTGTGTGCATCTCTCTTTGCTTATACGTTGTGACAGTGGCAACAACGTTCCACCTAAATTACCTCACTGCGGATGTTCGTATCACAAATAAGCAAGTTCTTAAAACCAGTGTCTAGACGTGAATAAATCTAGTGGACTAGAAGATATATGGCTGTAGTTCTAAAGGCTTGTGCACTTGATTTGTCTCCTATGCTGACACGCTTGTCCCGACTCTCATTTAGGACTGGGATAGTGCCACAATCCAGAAAGCTGGCCAACGTGTAGTTTGTTCCAAAAAAGGTCGCTGTGCCAACCCTGCCAATTATCGGCAAACATTAATTACCTTCATACTCTGCAAGATTATGGAGCTTATATTGAACGCCCGTTTAATGGCATATCTAGGACAGAATGACCTAATTAGTTACTACCAATGCGCCTTTCGCCGAAATCAGTCAGCTGAGGACCTTCTAGAGTATACTACACACGTATGAGGGCGAGGCAATCGAGAACAGTGGGTAAGCACTTGCATTTTCCCTTGATCTCTCGAAGGACTTTCATATAGTTTGACACGCTAGTCTTTTAGGTAAGCTTCCAGCGTACGGCTTATCCTCTGGTCTGATTGAATGGGTAAAGAACTTTCTGAGTGAACGGTCTCTCCCGATCGTCATGGATGGCTACTCATGCGATCCTGTGGCGACTAACGCCAGTGTTCCTCAGAGGTCCGTTCTCTCCGAAACTCTCTTCCTTCTAAATATTAATGATCTGCTTATACCAGGTATCTACGGATATGCACTATACATACATTGTGGATAGATACCAAACAACTCCTAGGGCCAGTCAGGATTAAATCCTGTCCAAAAGAGAAGCTATGGTAGAGCGTGTGAATTTCACACTACAGGCTGTCTCCGAGGAGATGCCAATCTTGTAAAATTCAACGCGTCCAAAGCACAAGCGTGTCTCTTCACTGCAAAAAGGAACCAGCCCAAATTTTCTCCTTCTTTAGGAAATGTATAACTGGAATACGCTAACCGCCTTCGGCTGTTGGGGGTTGAGAGGTCCTCAAATCTGAACTTCGGGCGGTTCACTGAGTCCAAGGCCAAAGTAGTTGCAAGGAAGGTAGTAGCCCTTCCTAAGGTGCGGCGGTATTTCACGCCGGGACAGTTGCTTACTTTATACAGGGTCACCCGAGGGAAGTGTGACAGTGGGGCAAGTGTAAGAAATGCAAATTATGCGGCCCAAACACGGTTTTTGGTTTAATTCCATCCATTAAACAACACAGGAAATTTTACGCTACTGACTAAACTGACAGTTAAGTACATATCTTGAACTATTTTATCAACAGACGTTATTTTAAAAAAACTACTTAACTGGCGACAGATAGCGCCATTTTAAGAGCTGAAGTTATTAAGTGTTTCGATATGTCCTGAAGTTATTTTAAACCAGATACAAGGTGAGTGATATTGTTACTTAAGGAGTGATATTTTTCTCCGACCTGGAATTCACTATTCTTTAAAATACGGATAAAATTACACTTACTTCACCTCATACCTAACATCGGAGTAAGTATGACAATGTCACGTTTATTATGATTATATTATTATAAATTGTTAACGTTCTGAATTAAATTTTAATTTCCTTTTGGCATTGCTTTGGGTATACTTACAAAACATCCAGAGCTAGTGTAGTAAATCTATTTAAAGGCAAACCACTATATCGGTTAAAACAGTCACACTTGCCCAATGTTGGGGAAAATTCATTGTTACACAAAAATGGACGTTCAAATCGTTTCCATAGATCGTATAATATATCGGACGATACTATCATCTCATCAATTTTGTTGAAAACCACAGATAACAATAAAGTAACTACAAAAAAAAGCGTACTGTCACACTTGCCTCATTGATGGGTAATTGTGACAGTCTTCAATCTCAATTAGTTTTAATTACCTCAAATTACAAAATTCTACTTGTAGGTACTAAAAGGCTTGACCAAACGTTCAACCACTTAATAATTGATGTTATGAAACTGATTTTTCTATATTAAATCCTTACACAGTATATTTAAATGTCGAATATAGTTTTAATTAATTTATGTCATACTTGCCCCATGTGACTTACTTAACACTAGAGTGCACGCGCCCTTAAATACTCCTTGAGCGCACGCGCGGGCTACATGTGTAGACCAGTTGCGGATCAATTATTTCTCTGAATAAGACAAAACAATGAGTATAGTTACTAAACATCTTTATTTTTATCAAATTGGTTTATAAAATCAAAAAAATTTTGATCCCTTAATATAATGTGAAACTTAAACGTAAACCTCTTAGAAATCAACAAATATTTGGAAGGGTTGATATCTCTAAGTCTTATTTTCATTTAAGAACATAATATTTATCATTTAAGGCATTTATTTGGCCTAATTGAGTCTATAATCAAAGTAACGGGTAAAAAATCAGTCGATTGGCTTACATTCAGGACACACGACTGCCTGATGTTCGTCACAAATACGCCTCATACATTTGCTGCATTGTTAGCGCGTGCTACGGTCACGAGTCCTGCTGTAAGAAACACATCGATCCAAAGGCATATTTTGTTGTAGGGGTTGTTCTGCCAATCTAAGACGTAGTCTGCCTTTCAGTTTCATACCTCTGGGTATATTTTTTTGGGATATACGACGCTCAATAGAAGGTCGTGCAAGATCAAATTCAACATCTAGGAGAGATATATCACCAAACTATTTATGCCCGCCATGTTTAAAAAATTGTATAATATCGTGAGAGGCCATCGGTTAATGTTGCGAGAAACGTCATATTGTCTACACACTTTATCAAAAATATCAACGCCGTATTTACGTGATTATAAAATGTGATGATTTCAGGTTTTCTAGCATCGCTAGTCGCAGCATCAATTTTGTCATCATTGTAGAGGGTAGACAATAACAATACCCGCTCCAAATGTCGTCGTATTCATTACCCTCCAGCAGCCATCTTTGTATTTAGTCGCACAATCTGATCGAGTTACTCGTCACCTAAAAAGTGTGTAAAAAGTAAAATAGTATAAAGCTACATGAAAAATCTACAAATACCAACAACAAACACTTAAAAATTAATTAACTGTAAATTTTTAGCAATACTGCAAGAAATGTGTCACATTTACCTCAATTTCACCATTTGCACACTAAACACTTATTTTCCTGCAAAGCTCGCGCGGGCTACAAGCGTAGCCCACCAACTTCAAGGACGATTTTTGCGGACATCCTTGAGCCACGGGAGTCGGCACGCTGCTGGCGGTAGCGGGGGGGTAATACTTGAGGAATACACCTAGACGATTGCGCTATAGTGCGGCATGTTAAAATGATATACGACAATATTACACGCTGGGTTACATATGTAGCCCGCGCGTGAACTCTAGTGTTAAAGTGCAAGTCCGGTCGTGAATGGACTATTGTTGCCATATATGAGTTGATGCTGCAAAATACCACCTAGCAGCTCTCAACTCAATGGAAAGGCGTACTAAGAGACCAACCTTGTCAGTCAGGAACACCAGGCACAAAGTAGCCAGCCTTTAGGTTTTCTACAGGATGCATTTCGAGAGTGTCCGCAGAAATCGCATAATTTAATTCCTCCCTCTCTCTTTCACCATCGGACAACATTCGGCCCCTTTCGTTGTTGACTTACCACGCAAACCGTTGCTATATCGTATATATATACGTCAAACATCTCAGTAAACCCCCCCCCCCCCACCCGTAAACATAGGTACCGTAAAGCACCCGAAACGTCGGGAATTAAAAATAAGTTAAAAAAAAGAAACGCGATAAAATCCGTAAATATAGTTTGATTCAATGTATAGTGTATGCGTAAATTTAAGAAATCATTATAAAAATAGGATGTAACAGGTTCTTTTTTATCGTCGCTGCAATACAGCTTACTTGTAGCTGCACTATTATCCAGCCTATTAGTACAGCTACTTTACAGAGCTACTAAGACATAAAGCTGTATAATTTATGCAAATTATTTTACTAATAAGAACCGTATAAGCGTACAACTAGTATAAAAAGGAACATTAGCACAGCTCGTATGTAGCTTGCATGCTGCTTAAGCACCTTATTCCCAGAGGTAATCATTCATAAATTCCATAATATAATAATAACCTCTTTTATCAATCTCTTCTAGTGATGAATAAATTTTGTTCCTGTATTTTATATGCAAGTATATTACTTTCATATAAAAATATATGAACAAATATACTAATATATATATAATAAAGTAATTACTACGTTTTTTTTTAGTTTCACTTGCGCTTTCACATTTTATTTAACAGAAACAGAAACTTTTTTATTCAATATAGATTATAAATAATACTCGTTAGAAGTCACTCTTTTGTTTGATTACCATTTGTTCGGAAAAAACCTCCTGGGGAGAACCAGCAAGAAACCTAGCAAGACTAAAAAATAATAGCTTACAATCATGTATGTTATACAATTAATCACATCAAAACAAATTAGAAATAGCTCGGTAGTGATCATTTCATTCCCAGGGGTTATTTATATTCACAATCCTCTTAATATTATAATAACCCTTTTTATACAAACTTAGTTGAATAAAATTTTTGAACAATAAGCAGGTCAAATTTTGTATGTTTACACAGTTACGTTCACAAAACATCACAGAAATTAAAAGAAAATATTAGGAGAAAAACAAGAAAATGTATTTACTTATTACCTCTTGCCTCTTCACAAATCCTAAGAGTACCTAACTAGAATTAGTCCTTACTCTAAGCTAGAATCGTAATATTGCTTCTATTTAATTTGACAAATATATTAAGTCTTCGTGAGACCTGTCAAATAAACTAAGCCTGTCAAATAGACGAACAGACTGTGAGAAAATTAGATTTCCACTTGAAGTCTGTCATTTTTATTTTTCAATATTAATACGGCCGATAAATTGTTCATGTAATCATGTATAATATATAATATACATGAGAAGCACCAGCTTTCAAATAAAAAAGAATCATTAAAATCGGTTCACTTAAAAAAAAGTTTACATACAAAATATAATCGAATTGAGTACCTCCTTCTTTTTGAAGTCGGTTAAATTAGTATGCGTTAGATATTTATGAATGACAGTCAATTAAAATAACGCATTATATAATTATTTTTTCTTTAAAAGTCGCCTATATTACTTATTCTGCAAATTTGACTGTATATCGCGTTCGTATATGCGGTCTGTCTGAAAAGCGGGTGGTCTAAAAAGTTTCCGACCTAACAAAGATACACGATTTTTTTACTTAAATTTTGTTTTTATTTTTCTGCATAGTCTTCTTTCAACACTACACACTTCTTCCAGCGATGCTTCCATCTCTCTAACCCTCCCAAATAGTATTCGGCGTTTTTCTCTGCAAAATAATTGTTCACGAAGGTACGCCTCCTCATTTTACGGAAATCTCTGTTTTCCGACCGCAATTATTTTTGGATGAGGGAACAAAAAGAAGTCGTTTGCAATTAAATCTTGTGAGTAAAGCGGAGTGAAGTTTGTTGAACAGCGGTTAAGTGGTTCAAACCATAATTCGTGGATTTTCGCCATGGCAAACGCTGATATGTGAGACGGCGCGTTGTCATAGTGAAACAGGATTTTGTTTTTCTGCAAATGTAGCCGTTTTCTGCAATTTCTGCCTTCATTTTGTCAAGTAATGATTCGTAATATGCTCCTGTAATGGTTTTTCCTTTTTAAAAATAATTGATTATGATAACTCCGTGACTATCCCACAAAATCTATCACTTACCCAGCCAAAAAAACAATTTTTTCTTTGTAACGTTTCCCCATCTGTAGTCCACTGATTTTACTATATTTTTGTTTAGAGCGTATAATGGTGTATTCAAGTTTCATTCACAGTAATTAATCGGCGCCAAAATTCGGTTTTATTGCAGTTAAATTGTGCCAACAGAGCGTTAGAAATGATCATTCGAACATGTTTTTGGTTTAACGTGAGCAAACGCGGCACCGAACGCACTGACAGCTATATCATGCCTAAATCTTGATTTAATTTGTGACAAATACATTTTCTGAACATTTTCATAGCCTCTGCTATATCTCTTACTTCAATTCGGCAGTCGTATAGCACCATTTGGTGAACTCTAGCGTGTTGCAGTTTTGGACGACCCGAACGTTCAACATATACCGAGCTCTCACGGCCACGTTTAAATTCAGCTACCCAAAATTTCACTGTAGTAAATTATGGTGCAGAGTCCTCCATACACAGATGCAAAAAAAAAATGACAGCTCGATACTCAATTTTTTCCATTTTCACAAAAACACATCGACTCACTCAAACAACTGTCAAATAACAACTACGCGTCCGCTTTTATTGACGAGTGATGCCATCTTCACGTTGAGGTCGGAAACTTTTCAGACACCACCCAGATATATATTTTAGTAAAGCTAAGAAGTTTTTACTGATGACGTGCTGTTCTATGACTGACATATTTTTTTTAAATATAACAGGGGTCAAACGAGCCCCCCAAACGGCTCGTTTGACCCCTGGTCAAGGGCATTGACGTTGCGTAACAAAAGCCTGTTCAATCTTTCCTTGAAAATAACAATATTTTAATTAATTCATTAATTACAGTCTAGCAACTAGAAATGTAACCACGATAAGCAGAAGAG
Organism: Parnassius apollo; assembly: GCA_907164705.1. NCBI lineage: Eukaryota > Metazoa > Arthropoda > Insecta > Lepidoptera > Papilionidae > Parnassius > Parnassius apollo. The sequence goes on from CAJQZP010001402.1 coordinate 298,604, forward strand.
GACGTAGCAACTTATTCTCTAAAGGCTCCTATGTTGCTGGGAGCTGTATCTCAGCCTTCAGCCTTCGACAATGACTCTGGAGAACTGTTCATTCAAAATGGGCATTCACCCAGCCGATCAGAACAGAGGACATGCTCTAAGCTGAAAGCTTGCCTTCACACCAAGCGTGCTTGAACATGTTGTTAACGAGGTATCAAGAGAAACAGCGATTCTTTTCCTACTTTTCACGAGTCCCACCGGATATGTTGCGGCATAAACAAAAATAATTACTATAACTATTTTTAAATAAATAAAATAAAATTTACTGAAAATTGACTACTTTCTCTTGTACGAGTATGTACAAGAGAAAGTAGTCAATATATACATAGATGGGCTATTATTTCTGTTGTTATATATCTTTTCCTTCAAGTGTAATTTGAATCGTGTAAAGATTTATCTTGTGTTGGTTTGTAAAAATGTAAGGTCAATAACACAATGATGGCTTTTTAAACTATCATAATATGAATGGTCTTTTTTAAACTAAATACTTACAGAAATGTAAAACAAATTCCGTCCGAGTAGGTTATCCTTTTAGATATATCTGCCGCCAACTGTTTACTGCACGTGATTGCACTATTGGGTTTCGATCTGAAGTATATAGAGATCCAGCATAATTACAGGGTGTGAAGCATTCTATCGTGGTCCTCATAGGTTATAACGCATCTATAACTTTCTTTGTTTGAAGTTAGAAAGATGTACTTGGACAACAGTAAACAAGACCAATATCATCAGTTGGACTGTAAATTCGTATGTCGCTTTAGTGTTATGAAAAAAACTTGACTCTTGCGATAGTAATATTTTTTATCTGTGTTTCCTTCAACAGCTTAAAAATATTGCGTATGTTTCCTCTGCGTACTGACACAGACAGCCCACCTGCATTATATAGCCATAAATTTATTTGTTCGATTCCGAGCACGGAAATAGGCAACGAATTGAACTGATAACATTCAAGTTTATCGCACGGAAAAGAATTTATGAATCTCATTTATATACCAGAACACACCCTTTTTTATTGCATATGGCATTTTCGAGGCACAGGAATGAAAATAAATATTCGTGAAGAAAATTAACACTTTCTATTGAAAAAATATACTTATAAACTATTGAATTCCATTATTTGTTACATTGTCTGCCCATTGAATATCAATTTGTATAACAAATTGACAGATGGATCGACTACGGACTTTCATGTAAGAAAAGTGCTGGCGGGTTTTCACTGCACAATTCTTTGAACGACGTAATCTTAAGAGCTCTTGTCTTTATAAGTGTTCTCATGGCTTTAGAGCCTTGTTGAATAGAGACAATGGCAAGATACCCTTTGGTCCCTTGGGCGAGAGGTAAAGCCCTATTGCGTAGACATTTTGACAGCCTCTCTCTCTCAGGGGTACCCCGTTTAGAGCTGGAGCGGTATCAGAGGCAGCTGAGCTAAGTAAGTGACGCAAATATAAATCTGTGAAAGATGACTACATATTTGTGTCATTTGCTGGAGAGAATATCGGTCCGTGGGGTCCGCGTGCGGTGAATTTCCTAAAGGAACTTCATCCGCCACTGGTCGTCACTGCTCGTGATAAGAGGGCTGGTTCTTTTCTCGCTCGAAGGCTAAGTATAGCCACTCAGCAAGGTAATGCAGCCAGCATATTGTTACGATACCACGGGGAGTAGGACCGTATGATTATTTAAGTTACTACTTTTATTTATTTTTTATTATAGTTTCTTTGTCATTGTATATTTTTCATTGTCATTTAAAGTAAAGTAAAGTCACAGCCTATATATGACACACTGCTGGGCACAGGCCTCATCTCATTTCTAAGAGGGTTGTATGGCAAGGAAGTGTCCGACGCGTTGCACAATGCATGTTGGTGAACTTTACATGTCTTCGAATTAATTTTTTTATTTCTCAGACATACATTTTTCACGATGTTACCCTTCACCGTCGAGCACGTGGCAAATCAGTACTTAAAATTGCAATAAATTTCAATGGTGCCGGCCGGGATCAAACAGAGTTTGCTCGAGCACTGTGGAAATTACAGCAAGTGATAACATCTGAGCTATCACAGCTCATTGTCATGTATAACAAATATAATGAGATTTTGAAATTAACGAAAATAAATTTTATAAATTCTAGGGCAAGATACATCTTACCCTATCCTATAAAAAAAAATAACTAATTTTACGGATATTTATTGCGTTAAGTTTATGGTGAAAGATATTTTCACCATAAACTTTGTTAAAAAAAAGTTCTTCAAAAAATTGGTGGACCCTGCAATGCAAAGCGCTCCAAATTTCACCAAATTATGACTTCAAATATGATATATCGGAGTAATTTAAAAAAAAAAAAACTATTTTTTCGACACCATTGAAAAATTGTCAAGGTGGTTCCCTGTAACCTCAAAACGTTAAGATTTGATGAAAACTCAATTTACGAAAAAAGACAGAACTGATCATTTCCTGATTTGTTTCACTTTGTCGTCTCTTATATCATTCACGGGACATTACGGGTAGGTGATATTCTTACACCGTTAAACGCGGAAATTTTTAACTACTGAAGTCAAACGTTTTAATACTCCTCTTTAATATCCTTGCATACACCTGATCTCACATAACTGTGCACATTAATTTCAATCTCAAACCGTTCCATTTACGATGTCGTGAAATGAGAACGAGTATTATTTGCTTCGCTACACGTCATATCTCGGTAACAAGCCATCAGCAACAAGTGAGAAAAAGTAATTTCTATCCCTCGTATGTCGGTTGGTACGCCGCAGAGGGCGAGCTCGTCACAGCTCGCGTTATAGGGTTGCCATATTAATGTTAACCTTAATGGCTAATCTTCGGAATTCAAATCTGAATTCTAAATTTTTATTGTAAGTTAAGTGTTATTATTTTGGTGACAATTTGTAATATTACGTGTACTAGCACTTAACACCCTTTTTTTACAATATTTGTTACATTTTATAAGCCTGTGCCTAACATAAATTGCCGACAGACTGAATTAAAGTTATAAAATACAGTTGTAAATTTCAAAACAAGCTTGTACAACCAGTGCGTGTTACCAGTAATGAATTATGGATTTGAGATGTAGTCCTTAACTGCTAGCCATTTAAGAAATATCGCTCAGCGAGGTATGGAGAGGACTATGCTCGGGGTTTTTTGGCGTTATAAACTTAGAAATGAGGATATCCGCAGTAGGACCAGAGTAATTCATAGGATTATTAAGCTAACATGGCAAATGGCCCTTTACCATTTTAGCTTACTTATATAGCTCGAAGAACCGACAACCGATGGGGAAGAAAGTTTCTCGAGAGGCAGCCTCGTATTGATAGGCGAATTGTAGGGCGACTGCCTACTAGATGGAGTGACGACCTGATAAAACATCCAGGAAGCATCGATGGATGCAGGTGGCTCACGAATGTGCTTTTTAGCATTCTTTAGTGGAAATTTATGTTCCACAGTGGACTTGTGAAGGGCTGTAACGATTATGATGATGAAATAAAGTTGTTAGTTGTATTAGGTTTGGAATATCTACCCTACAGTATTTTAAGTTGGTGCATATTCTTCCAAATGGTAAAAACACAGCTTTGTGTTTAATGCAATGGCTGGACCGGATGTAATGAAACTCGACGAACAGATAGAGAGCTATACTAGAAGTGATCTAGGCTATATTTTATCTAAAAATCTCAAATTTTGTTTGGAAATCGAAATAAAATAAACTATCTTTCATAATTATTTTAAATCTAAATAACGCAACATTAATAAATGCTATTCAGGCAAAAACGAAGCATGTTTCTAGTTCTGCAATAAACTTATCTACACAAATAAATATACGTACCCTCACGTACCTTACGTGAGGGTAATATGGTCACTCTAAATTTTGTCGCCCCATAAAACTAAAACTAGGAGGAGGACAGAGACAAAACTACAAAGTTGTATACTTTAACTAATACATTAAGAAAAATATTGGAAACAAGCTTTGGCATTAATGAATGAATCATGGAAAAAGAATTTAAAAAGAACTACTCTACACAATACTAAAATTGACTAAAATATTTACCATAATATTAACTTTAAAAACGGCATCGATAAAACAGCGACGTTTCGACGTTTAATTATTTTATAGACTGATGAAGAGCTTTTACATTTTCATTTTTTTTTTCAAAACAAGGTTGTAGTTTTTGAGTTATAATATGAAAAAAAAATAGATCTATACTCATAGTAGGCATTGCTGTAATGGTTATATATTTTAACATTCTAAGAACAGATATAAAACTTTAAAATAAGGAATATGTCCAAATGGGGTTCCTCTATCCATCCATTACAGCCTGTAAAAGTTTAATGACACCCCAATAGATTTCGTCAAAGGGGGATTTTGCTAAAGTTGACAAGCTTGGCGAGCGGACTGCCATTCGCAGTTTTTATTATTTTGGAATTTTATCTGGAAGATGCTGATGCCCATCACCCATTTCAATTTACCTCTGTTTGTCCGCACGCACTCACGTTAGCACCACAGTTGCATTCTACAGGCTGCCGCCGTGTTTGGCACTATAGGTCGGCCGATTGAGATAGGATTCGGTCTTTTTTGTATCCTAACTTTGGGAGCCGGTTTGATTCTCGCTGGACGATCCCAACATTGTTGCTGATTCTATCACATATGTGGTACTTCAGGGTATGGAACTTCCCCCCCGAACGGGTTCCCGCCTTGTCGTGGCGGGGGGGCTTAGAAGCCGTGGCTTGGTCACCCACGGCGAAACAAAGAGGAACATATGGCTGGTCCGAGGTGGAGGGTCGGCCCGAGGTGGCCACTCCGAGTGGGCTTGGGAAGCCCACTTCGGATGTGTGTTGGTGGACTGCGGTGAGAGGTGTGTCCTCCCCACCTACCGCTGCAGCCGAGGTGGAGTCGCGGAGGAAGAGGAGTGTTGGTATGGCGATGCGCCACTCGCCCTATCCTCCGCGACTCACCAATTCCCCGCGGGGGTCGGGAAGGCTAGTACTTCTAAGTGCTCGTTTTTCCTGGCCCCATGGCCTTCGCGCATCGGACGCGGGGGCGTCTGTTGCGCAGATGTAATTGGAGGCCGTGGAGGAAGGCGTGCCATGTGTTCTGGTGCGCCTTACTTGGGAAGGAGAACGGGGAGGAATATTCCTCTCCCGATGAGGTGCTGCCATGGGGCGGCAGTCGCTGGTGGGGCCGCGGAAGTGTGCGAAAGCGTTCCCGTAGCCCTGCCAATAGGCGACGAAGATGGAACACCATGGGGTTTTAGTCGGTGCGAGTCCGACATAATCCGTCCTTGCCCCCACGAGGCGGGTATGCGTAGGCATTTCCCCATGTTAAAAAAAAGGGTATGGAACTTTTTATTCAAACTTATGTGGTGCCCATCGGAGGCAGATCCCAGAGTGTAAAATGGCATCACGCTGTAAGCAGGAGAGCTACAGGGGAGGGGCTGATACATCAACGTCTGGGGATATAGATAAGCACCGGCGCTCTTCAAAGGAATTATAATTCCGCCTCCAGATCCTTCAAAAGAGTCTTTGCCAAGGCATGGTTAGAGCAAAAGTGTAATCTCTCGTCAAAGCTGATAAAGGGAACTTCTGTAAGCCATCACTTACGTGTCTGCAAAGGGAGGACGAATCACTGGCCCACGCCGCAAAAGAGAAAGCCGACCTTTTAGGTTCCGTTTTCGCGTCCAGTTGGACTCTCGATGACGTGGGGGAACACACCGCTGATCATCCCGTCGTGCGTCTGCTGTATGCCTGATATGTGATTCACACAGTGCTCAGTATGTAAAGCAATCCTCTCCCTTTGACATTCAAGGGACAGGCCCTTAGAAATTTACAAATTGAGTGGGCCTGATGGAATCCCACAATTGTGCTAAGGACATGTGCTCCTAAGTTGGCACCAGTTCTACCGCGTTTGCGGTACACATACTCCCTAGGCTTAGTTCTAAATTCGTGGAAGATAGCCTAGTGACTGCCAGTAAGTTTTCCGTTGGGGTCGCTCAGCTGGTAATCTTCTTGTTTACCTAACACACCGATGGGCGCAGGCAGTTGGGTCAAAAGGTCTTGATCCAATCAAAATCTTATCAATGCTGGTGTTCCACATGGCTGTATGGTATCACCAACGCTGTTCCTTCTGTGTATCATTGGTATGTTGCATACCAGTAGCATTTCATGCCAGACCATTCCAATATTTCTCGGGATCACGTCATCGAGTACTACAGTACACTTTTGTCTGAAGTCAAGTCGTTGTTAAACAAAATTTCGGATTAGGGACGATTAAATCTTGTCGAGTTTAACCCTAAGAAGACACAGATTTGCACGTTTACCGCTTAAAAGAACCCCTTTGTCGTATCTATTCAATTTCTCGGCACTCCACTTGTTGCCTCAGCTAGCATCGGAATCCTCAGCATCGACAATATGCCTCTATTTTCAGCAGTGGACTTTTGAAAGTCCGTAATGGTAATGGAGTACAAAATCAATAGGCTCCGCACCGGTTATGTTGCTGCCGATTATTAGCAGCTAGTTGTCAACTAGTCTGCCGCTTGTCAGAAGGAAAGCACGTGAGTTGAGTTGGAGATAAAGTTTGAGAGTTACCCCTTAAACCACTAGCATGTTACATTTAAGTTTCATTTAAAAAATTAGTTTTTATTCTAAGACAGTAAAAGTAGAACGCCTAGATATTCAATATTTTAATTAACAACTTTAATTTGTATAATTTATTTTTTTATGTATCGCTATTTAACACAATAAATAGTCCGTAGACATGTTTATATTCAAATCAACACGATGTGTCTAACACGCATGAACAATATTGCGTCGTGAAACTAAATGTTGAAACTGTCTGTCAGCATAATATATAGGAAGATTAATTTTCAGCCGAGCCTAGTCTACTCGATGTTCGAGCGGCGGTACTGAAGCGAGCAATGAACCTGAACTAATGCTTTAACCGACGATAAACATTTTCCCGCCTATGTTCACCAACCCGGTCTCTAATTCAAAATATTGCACAAGGAAAATATAATATACATTTAGATATATATCCATCTGTGTTCATATATTCCAGCCTATCAAATGTCTACTGCTTAAGCATCCCTCAATGATTTTCTCATATTTATTTATTTATTGAAACTTTACTGTTATCAACTAAATAAGTTAAGTAACAATGGGCGGACTTAATGCCTAACAGCATTTTCTGCCAGTCCAACCGTGGTGTAAAAAAATATATAATAAGTATACATATAAACACGAAATATTTACTTAAAATTTATGTTAATATAAACACAAAAACATGTAAAATTTATTTATACGTCATTACACAAATAAATAGATATATACGCATAATAATATATAAACTTTAAATTATATAACATTGAAATGTACACAATATTAAAGGCAAAAAGGAACACTAAAGTTAAAAACTTAACTTATGATACAACCCTACTGCCAGTGGTATTGTGCCAAGAACGCTGACTGCGTTTTTTCACTGAATGGCTGTACTTAGCCTTTGAAGCTGCCCTCTTGTAGCAGCGATAGCCAGTCGCAAATACAGCCCGCCTGGGAACTTCATCGCATGAGGACTCTACGGATCGATGTTCTCCTCCAGTCCCCAGTCGGCTCTATACGAAGTATTTCTGAGAATAGAAGCTGCCAAAGTCTACTTAAAAAGCATCCCACACAAGGGAATAATGTCATAGAGGTCTGGTCTCTTGCCATCGTCTCTAAAATAGAATATTTATATTCTATACAAGACTCTAAAACCGATGGATCATTTAAAGAGACAAAAGCTCTCCGGACGATATCGTATTTCATCGTATTATATTAAAATTGCAAATAATAAATCATCTTACGCTCATACTCATACTCATATTAAGCTCTCTTACGTCGTCAGGCAGGGAATTGCAGAGTAGAAAAGAAAAGGAATTGTTAGTGAATTAGTGAAATATAATGGAATGATATTCTTAATTAAATGAGGAGCAAAAAACCTTATTATAAATGCTTGTTATATTGGGGGTAGTTTGCCATAGTTGTCACCCTTGGCAGGCAGTTCAGTAACCACTGTCATTGCTGCTTAAGTTAAGTTGGAATCAAAAAATTGCTTCACCCCTTTTCACTTTTCAGTTTCCTTTTGTCGCTTCTTATTACTCCCACGGGAAGATATAATGGAATAGTGAATTCTCTTATATCGCCACTACATGAATATCAACACTTTAAACGCTACCCATTCCCCATTAACAATTAAAAATAAGTTTAAAATGCTCAAGCTAGAAGCTAATAGTACAATGGTGGACTTTTGATAATGCATGAAAACTTTTAACTACCAAACTTTTTGTAAAAAAAAAATATTTTCTTTTCTAGCCTCAAACCATCAAATAAAGGTAGACATAGTATTTACGGCTCCAATATGGTGCAACAACTAAGGATTGAGTTGCAGCTTTGTGGGCTGCAGGTTTGAATCTCGGAAAAATTACATAGTTTTATGGCCTACAAATAATAAAAACCATAGTGTGTAAATGTAATATAATATTATGGTATTCTATATATTCTCATATTATCGTATATGTGCAATATAGTTTTTATAAAGGCATTTTAAAAACACAAAATTGCTTGACCTTGACATGTCGAAAGTAAAATACTACCTAATAACGCTTTGCGTTATGAGGCGTGCAATAGAAAGAATGAATGAGGAAAGAGTGACAAAGAAAATTTATGTTGCAGATGTACACGACAGTGTCAGCAAGAAACGCCTTTGACGGAAATTTATCGACCAAATTGACGATAAATTGAAGATGGGCCAAATTAAGGGTACCCTTAACTGACTAGCATGTACTCGTACATATGCGTATATGTATATGGATGTAAAGGAGGCGAATGGCAGTTCGTAGTCTCTGTCTACCGCTCTGAGTGACAAGCGTGAGTGTTTATGTATGTAGTATATTATAAAATAATAAAATATATGAATACAGGAAAAAACAATTAATTAGAATACAAAAATGAATGTACATATTATAATAAATAGGTTAATAGATATAACCATCTCATTTACGCCAGGTGTAAAATATCTAGACTAGAGTAGCACCGTAGGTGGCAGACATTCTGTTATAGCAATCGTCAATATGCATATGCATAGCTTAATAGTTAAAGCAATTCTTATTAAAATGGGAGATATATGATAATGAAGAAAAAACAAATAACCTTAGCAGACTAGTGATTTTAAATGGAATTCCATACTTAATTAAACGCCTAATAATAAAACACTGTACAAATCAACATTCCTCTCTAAAAGTTGGTAAATTGGCTGCATTATAACCGGCTGTCCCGCACTAATTGCGGCTTTAATTTATCAACGAGACGCGAATACAAAATGAGTAGGCCGAGCTTTGATTGATGACTGCCGTTAAGGGTTAACGACTGACCATGAAATTTTTAATTTTTACTAACTACCCGCAATCACTTTTGCACTTTGCATATCATTCTTTTTTCTTTCACTTTGGTATTCTATTTTAATAAAATAAAGTCTGCTATAGTAAAAAAGTAGTTTATAATTATTAATTGTAGGTTTAAACTAGAGTAGGTTTCATTAGTCCGGATCAATAGTATCAATGGGTGTTCCTCAGGGCTCAATTCTTGGCCCATTCCTGTTCTTAGTCTATATTAACGACTTACCTTATCTTGTAGCAAATAATACTATATCGTGATTGTCCCAACCATGATATAGTATTATTTTCTGATGATACCTCTTTAATTTTCAAACTCAATCGACAGTAAATTAATTTTGCCAATGTATATAATGCTCTATCGAAACTAGTACATTGTTTTAACGCTAATAATTTGCTCTTAAATGGCAACGAGACAAAATCTATTAAATTTTTCAATACCTAATGTTAAACATTCAAATACCAATATACTCTTAAATGAAGAAGAGTTGAGTCGTGTGCATACTACTGGTTTTCTCAGTATTACTGTTGACGCGAAGCTTCAATGGGGCCCCCATATATCTAAATTAGCAGGCAAACTTAGTTCTGCAGCATATGCTGTAAGTAAGATTAGAAGTGTAACCAATGTTAAGACAGCTAAATTACATATTTCATTTTAGTTACTTTCGTAGCGTAATGACTTATGGAATCTTACTACAGGGTAATGCGACCGACATTGAATTCATATTTGTTTTGCAAAAGAGAGCCGTACTGGTGACTTAAATTGTAAAGAGTCCCTTAGAGAAAAATTTAAAGAAATAAACATTCAACTTTGGCATACACAACATATTTATGAAAATGTAATGTATGTACATAAACATATAAATAACTTTCATGAAAATAATAATGTTCATACTTTAAACACTAGGAACAAACATAAACCTGTAATATCAGTTACTAGACTTCACAGAATTAGTAATTCATTTATGGGGCAATTTAAACTCTTTTGCAACAATATCCCTGAATATGTCAAAATTTGTCATAAAAAAGTTAAAAGTTTAAAGAAAAATTGTACAAAAATGGTTATTACAATATAAATAAATACAAAAATGAAAATAACCCCTTGGAATGAGGTGATCGCCACCATGCTGGTTCTATAAAAATTCATTAAAAAAATTGTAACAAAATTAGTTTATCGTAAATTCAAATATGTAAAAAAATCCTCGCTAGGTTTCCTGCTGGTCCTTAAAAATAAAATAATATTAATTAAAAATTGACTTTCAATAAGTATTATATAATAATCTATGTTGAATAAAATCATTTATTCCATTTCATGTCATTAAAAGAGTCCCACAAAAATACATATCCTAACTAAAATAATAATAATAGTAAAATAGTAATAAAATAATTCCTTGTAGAGAAGTGACAACCCCATCGTCCTCTGACGTAACGGTTGTGTGACCAAACTGCTACGTCAGCACAGTGAGTCAGCACCTTGCCAAGAGGTGTTAGTGCTAGGCCTCGAAAAAAATAAATGTGCAGAGGTCTGCTTGTGCTTATAGCTTCACCATAAAACGGCGTTGGGTCAGGGCATCTGGGCCACTTAAATAACGCCTACTAATATGGATGATGGAATACAGAAGGACGCGCAAAGGTCCGCTGGATGGAGATCGACAGGGTGCGGCTAGGGCTGGTTCGCGCATGCGAACCGCCAGCCAAACGCAAGGTGCTGCACGACCATCCCACAGCCTTTTGCATCCGTCATCCCCACCAGCTGGCTTTGTGTCGATAAGATTTTCACGAGCCCAGCAATCGGCACCCGTCACTGGTGGAGTACGCTGCATGCGTTGGACAATCCAGATTAGTAACGCATTGCGGGCGTATTTTAGGACGAAAGGGGGAGAAATTGGTAGTTTTGTGTATCGGGCTGGGATGCATCGACTTTTCGCTCAGCTGGAGCCATCTATAACGGACATCGAGCAAAATCTGATAGACCGAGTTCGGTATATCTTGCACTCAAATATATTTGATGTTGCCGAACTCGAACGGCTACGAAGTGAGGCTGTTCCCTCATCAGATGAAAATGCTACGGCTGAGGATGCGGCGCAACAACTTGCAGAGCAGCCGGAAAACGTGGATGCTACGTGAATACACCAGGTGTGGTCGATTTATACGATGGTGGAACAGTCTCCCAGGAACTAGAATTAGAGAAAATATGAAATACGTTGGAAGAGGCGATTGTGGAAACGCGCAGTACGTTCCTAGAAAATCGACCGCGACTTCCCCGCATAGCCCTAAGCAAGCGGAATCGGGCTGTCGTGAGGGCACTAAACCCAATGCTGGTGACCTATTTGGAAGCCAGTCGGACTTTTGCGAGACGGACTTCATTCTTTTTGGCACCGCACTGGCAGTCTGGCGTATTATAGGTGCCAAACTTTCCACGGCTGGACGCGCTACTGAACAAAGTAGCGCTATCCCAGCCTGTAGAAAAAGAATTGAAGAACGTATCACAAAGGCTAGAGCCCTCATCGGCAGACTGATATGCTTCAGGTCAAGTAAAAACAGGCCAAGGATTGTGCGCACTGTCGGGATGGCGTTTGCAGGGACAAATATCAGTATGTTTGAAATATGGTGGGCGTGACTTTTCAAGCGCGCTTATCTTGCATAATCGTGAAATGTGCAGCCTCCGTAATTACTTCCTGACGAGATCGGATGATTCATTCTATAGGGACACTATTTCTTATGATAAAGGGCTTACCTCTCTATCCTTAGCCACAAACAAGGCTCTACGAGCCTTTCGTAGACAAAGTAGCCTCCCTCCACAGGCTACGTTTTGGTAACCTCTTTGAGTAAACCGAGGGTTTTGTCTGCGAAACAGTGCAAAACAGGATCAGGTTATTAAGACCAATAACTATGGGAGATACATCCTAAGGGATGGCACCATCGGATCTGTCGAACTTGTTGCCATTCCGGTGGGTCACTTAGGCATGTCATCTCCGGTTGTTCGGTGCTTTCTAATTCTAAAATTCTACACCAGAAGATCGTTCTGAAATACGTTCTCGAGGACAGAAAGTAGCCGAATTACAAGTACTTGCTGGAAGCCGTGCTCGAAAATTACCGCGCCAGACTCTACTGGGACCGGGCCATCATGACAGATAGGATTATTTTTGCAAATAGGCCTGATATTGTGCTGATGGACCGGGCACCGTCAAGGATATTTTTGGTCGTCATTACCATTCCTTATAACGAGAATCTCGTGAAAGCCGAAACACATAATCGAACAAAATATCTGGACCTGGCTCACGAGGTAACCGCCATGTGAGGTGGGCCGTCGACCGAAATTATACCTGTAGTCGTTTCTTCAAACGGGTTAATCCCAGTCAGTCTCCCGGGTTATCTGCGACGACTGGGACTCCGAGACGGACCGCTCCAAGTTTAAATGCAGAAAGTGGTGCTACTCGATACCGTTCGCATTATCCACCGGTTTCTTTCGCTTTCCCCCTAACCCATGGTCTCCCCTTGGATCTCCCCTGCCGAGGGCTTTTATCTGGTTGCATTTTTATTTATTTATGTATTTTCATGTATTTATTTTATTATATTGATATTTACGTATGTTTATCATTTTTAATTAGAATTATATATTTATAGAACCCAACCAGATAAGAAAACTATATGGATACCCCCTAATAGTAATATAAAATAATCTATGTCGAAAGAATTAAATTATTATTAGAATTAATTAGCTTCAAAGAAGACTAGCAATCTGCGCAGGACAGGATCAGGGCAATATATCCCAAGTGTATGCGCAAGCACAGGCACTCTCTATTCCGACCGGAAAGATCTCTATACCAACGGCTATATGTTCTTTCCGAGGCACGGGAGTTAGACATCGCCAACTTTCTGACTCCGGCCAGATATTGAGAATTTGTTGACAGTAAAACTCAACAACTAATTTTTTAGGCCCGACCCGGGATTTAAAACCAAGAATTAGTGAAAAGAGGTAAAATAAGACTTATGTATAGGTAGTACTAGATCGGCAATTTAGAACGAAAACTGTATTACACAGAATCGCGCGAGCGCGCCACACGTTACAGAGAAGTGACTGTGTGTTACTTAGTGCCAGTCTAGTTGTATATGAAATCTTGAAAGTCTTTAAAGTAAAATGTAACTTATTGATAATACAATAAATGTCAAATTTCGAGAAGACTATGGCGCCGTGACTAGGAACTTATTAAACCATAGCTTAAACCGGAAACTGTCAATTAATTCCGTTTTGTGTTTATAGAGAAAGGGGACGAAAGTTTCCCGAGGAAACGCTTCGTATTGGCAAGCACAAAGTAGTCTGTCCCTTCATTTAATTTAGAGTAATACTTGTAGCTAAAGATTTTGTTTTAATCTGAATTAAATGTTCACAACTAGGTTCATGATTTTTTTTATTTTTAGCACACATTAAACACCAAAAATATTCCCTTATTCATTCATGATAGTCTATCAAAGTGAGAATACGTGGTAGAGCCACGCTGCAGCTAAATTATGGATGTGGTACGAAAGGGTCGGCTTGTCCGGGGAATAATCACGCTCTCACAGAATATCAGTGTAAAACAGCAGCTTGACGCTGCTGTGTTTTGTATGGTGAGTGTAGAAAACCGTATATCCGTTTTACTGGAATCGAGGCATTCCATCTTAGTCCTCAGGGATGACAACGCATCTGCATTTAGATTCTTAATCGAGGTTAAATGTACTTACCATCAGGTGGTCTGTATGCTCGCTTGTCATCCTAATTCTATAAAAAAAAGAATAGAACTCTTAGATGTAACTGCTACTATAAGGGATGATTGAATAATTTTTTTATTCAATGCAGATCATTGCTTAATACTTATTGAAAGTATTTTTTTATTTACCACTTATTAAGAGACACTTTCATAGCTGAGGATTGGTAAACGCAATTTTTATTTTTTTATTGATATAAGGAAAACGCTGCTGCCCATCTCCTATTCTCCTATCTTCTCTCTTGTTCTTCTCCATTGTTTCCCTCCGTCGTCTCTCACGACACCCAAGGAATGATGTGGGACTATGAATATTCTTACACCACCACTACACGGATCACCACAAATACCACAAAATGTCTGATGGTAGAAAATTATTTAGAACAATGGAACGATCATATAAATAATTGACAAATTATAAAAAAATGAACGACGATACTACAAGACGGGCTCGAAGCCTTGTCAATATTTGTATATAAAGGCGATATGCTAAGAAAATTAAACTTGACATTGTTATTAGCGAATTCGCCGTCTAGAAATTTAGAAGTCGCGTTTTCATAAATAACAAAATGGTATAAGCCTATTAAATATGAACAATACCGAGAAGTTGACTTTTGACATTTTAACAAGTAAGAAAATTTAGTTAATAAATTGTCTTATTCTCTATCGACTGTATCTGTATACTATTGACTAAATCTGTATAGATTTTATTAATACCATAATAAAAATAACAAGTGGTAAATTTAAAAATATGTACCACCAACCATATTATAAATAAAATGAGAACATAATCAATGTAGTCGAAGTTAATTAAATACGCACTATGAAAGATAACTCAAAAACTACTGATCACATCTTCACCAAATTTATATGGGACCACACGAGTAGCAACAGCTTTCGAATAAAACATCGAAACTGAAAAAACCGTATTCCTAGAAAGAAGTTTTGACTTAGCATAAATACGAGTAAAACTATGCAGTTGAATTGAGTATCTCTTTTTTCGTAGTCGGTCTACTTAAACTCCTGTGTGTCGCGTTTTAAATGCAATACTCCATACAAAGTGACTGACACAATTTTTTTTTTATTTACATTAATATTTTATAAAATCATCTATTAATATGACTACTACGTAATACTACTAATTGGAAATAAACATTCGGTACTCAAAAAACGTGCTCGGCGGTGAAGGAAAACATTTTGAGGAAACCTGTATGTCTGAGGAATAAGGTAAAAAAAATGTATGTCTGAAAAATAAAAAAATTAATTCGAAGACATGTGAAGTTCAGACAGTGTGAGAACACGCATTGGGGCAGCGTGGCGGACACTTCCTTGCCCTAAAAACCCTCTCAGAAATGAGTGAAGGCCAGTGCCCAGCAGTGGGACGTATATAGGCTGTAACTCTACTTTTTACTTTACTTTTACTCAAAAAAAAAAACAACAAAATTTTTGAACGAAATAAATAAATCAATGGAAAACTATAGAATTTGAAATAATACGTACCCGTACAAATAAATTATAAAATATCCGTGCTATAAGCTTCTATTCCGTTCACCTGTTATACTTTATTTTTATCTAGACGGTAAAGAAACCATCAAGTATAGTCGTACTTCTCGCGGTATAGTGCCAAGAAAGTATGCGTTTCCTCGCTGAACGGCTATACTTAGAATTTTAGCGAAATGAACCAGTACTCTCATCACCAACAGCGATGACCAGTTGCGAATACAGTTCGTTTAGAAACTTCTCCACACGTGGACCCCACGGACTGATAGTCTGTATAAAAACGGCACGATATACGTCTTTCTGTCATCTCTCAGAGACTCATATTTGCGCCACTAAGTTTAGCTGTCTCTGATGCCAGCTATAAACGAGGTATCCTTGAGATAAGAGGCTGGCAAAGTATCTACGCTAGTGGCGTCCCACACTGGGGCTTTACTTCTCTCCCAAGAAACCAAGGTAAGAGCTTCATATTCTAAGAAAAAACATGATGACTGATCTCGTTGTGATAATACGTACTTTTTTAAGATCAATACTAGTTTACTCGTGGAAAGGCGTATTGCTTATATACCACAAAATAGTTTTAATCCGAAAATGGAAAAATAAAACCTATACAATATCCTAACAAAACTATAAAGAATGTAAAAACGGATGTCTTGATATAAAATATACATGCTTCCAAATTTATAACAAAATAAGGGTAAAGTATCCAATAAAGAACAGAGTAACATTCTGTAACCTTTTTATCGTAATTCAATTTATGTCGGCTGGGTGTTGCGGAAGAACATTTTAATATTTATTCCTATATGTGACAAATATAAACCATATAATTTTTACGACATTTGTAGTGTGATTTACGAGTCGTAACCGTGATTGATGATCATGAGGTTTAGGGTTCTAATCTCGTGTCAGACCAAAATCATTTAGTAGTGTACTTTTCTGTCAGTCAGAAAGTTGTCAGTGTTTCGGAAAGCACGTGAAGCCGTTGGTCCTGCACCTGATCACTCTCCATTGAAGTTGGATTACCAACATGTCAGATCATGAGAGTGATAGAATAGAGAGTGCTCCTGTGTTTGCGCGTACACTCGGTCACTATAATCAAGTCCTGCGCAGATGGCTAGTCAACGTTGAGACTGACCGCCTGAACGAAATTCGGTCTGGAGGATATTACTTATATTTTAATGTTACTGTTATCTCAGTCAATATTGAGATCGAAACATGTTTTTTTAAACAAGCATTAAATGACAGGAAAATACGTAACTATATACAGTTGCAACATGAATTCGGAAAGAAACTGCGGAGCATTCATAGGGGTTTCTTTTTTTGTGATTTTTTTCAGCCGGCCGGCCAGTTTTTTTTTTTGGCCGGATTTGGAAAATTTCGACAAATCTCCTTGTAAAAATAAAAATATACATCAGAACATGAAAACAAAAGTGTATAACCAGTGCGTGTTGCCAGTGATAACTTACGGAATCGAAACATTGTCCTTCACTGATGGCCATATAAGGAAGCACAAAGTCATTTAGAATGCTATGGGAGGGCTACTCTATGTTTTATAAAATCCATATTTGTCATTCGCAGAAGGACAAGAGCGACCGACAAAGCCCAGATTATCTGTAGGCTGAAATAACATTGTGCAATTAATTTTTGCTTAAAGTGTAAACCGATAAACAAAGGAAGGTTCTTTAGTAGCTGCCTTGCACTGGCAAGCGCAGCGTTAAATGAACCCAGGAGGAAGCCCAAAGACCAGCAATAGACATGTGAAAGGCTGTAACGATGATTATGATCATGATATTTAAAATCGAAGTATATTTCATAACCACACTCTTACAAGAATTCCAGCGTAAAATAACATCTTAATGCTGCTGTGTTTCATATGGTGAGTGTGTAGAAAGGAAGATCTTTTTTACTATACACCAGGCATTCCACCTTAGTCCTCAAGGGTGACAAACACATCTTCATTTTTATTCTCAATCTGGGATCCATTTATCAGCAGATGGACTGTGTTCTAGTTGGTATCTCTTATTCTAAAAGCGAGCTACCTAAACGGTATCTGCCCAAAGTGTTACTTTGACTCAAAAAACTATTTTAAATTTTTAATTAACTAAAAGCTTACGAGGATAGTTGCCAAAATTTTTGGTAGAGAGCTAATGGAAAGAATAGTTACAAAATAGATGGTTAATTTATATTAAAATTAGATGACGTTTTTCGTAGGCTTTTAAAATTAAAAAAAATATGTAGATCCAAATATACCATCATCATCAACGTAGTCTAAAATTTTAAATTTACTGTTTTCTTAAAAGTTGTTTAAACTGTAAAACTTTAATGAAACGCAAAGCAGAAAGAAATGTAATTTCAGATTACTACCTTGTAAAACATGGGATTGGTATTTTAAATTGAACTTCTGCTATCAGTTAGATGTGATATATCAGTCAGAGTGAATGTAGAACAAGGCATTCAATCTTAATTCTCAGGGGTCGCATCTGAATTTTGATTCTTAAAAGAGGATTGATGAAAATGGCTCGTAACATCTCGTAAAATTGGCGCTCTATTGTCACCCTAATTTTGTAAAAAAGTTAGTAATATAATTAAAAATTAACCCCTACCTACAATCAAATAACTTGGACATTGGATATGGTGCGTCTTTTATATATCTCTCTTCCACAAAACCATGAAACAAAGCCACTCATGAAGCGAAAACGTACTAAATTCATGGACTAAAATTTAAGCACTTTATTAAATTCTAGGATTTTTTTAAATGCAAAAACAAATTAATGAAAACTTTAAGCAAATGCGTGTATCATTCAAGTATTATTACATCCAAATTGCGAAACTTGTCATATTGAAGTGTGTCTGTCAACTTTATGAGGCCTTTATAAATTTTCCGCAACTACGAGAACTCTTCGAGACTACCAAATTACTGATGCTCGCCGTGTGAGCATTTAGCTGCCGCAAATACAGACAATTAAGGACACACTTTACTGCAATTCAAAAAGTGTTTTAACTTTTTTTTTTACTGTTATTTGATACAGTTTAATATGTCACCGAAAACAGGAAAGGGTAATTTTTAAGAAATTATGTATTTTTAATACATATATTATGTACCACGTGTTTTTTTTTATCTTACATTGTCATCCGATTCCGGACTATATACAAAATTTCAAATCTCTAGCTCATCGGGAAAAGTTTAAAATCGGTTACTAATTAATAATAAATTCGCTCCGATTAGACATACAGGTAAGCGATTTAAAAAAAAAAACGTGGTTAAACAGTAAACAAAAGACATAATGATTGTAAAAAACATAACGATAAAAAGCAAATAATTCAAAGGCAGAAAATCATAAGCACTTTAATCAGTCAGGGCGAAGTCGAAGTCGATTTTGATTATGATTATGATTATGATAACATCGAGTTGTGGCGCCGAGGGCAGCGGGTTCTAATCCAGCACGGTCAGCATTTGTATGCCCTGTAAATAACTGTTCCGGGTCTTGATGTTTGTGAAAATATGGAGGTAAAGTTTTGTTTTAAGGAAAAATAATATTTATTACCACGGTTTTATTAACGCTCTTTCTTGTCTATTCTGTATATAATTTTTTGTTGATTTTAAACTAAATTCTTGATGAGTTAATGACATAGCTTGGTACTTGATTACTATACAATGTAAACTTATATTCTTTTCTAATATGTTATTTTTTCAATGAGTTAGAAAACCAAAGCTTTTAATATAGCTTAGTACTCGAAACGTAGTATATTTTTTTACCAATATGAATTGTACTTATTTAAATTTAACTTTATGCATTAATCCGCTATTGGTATAAGATCATACCTTAATAGAAGCATATACCCAGAAGTAAACTGCATTGATCAACCTTTGATAATGATCAATATAATACCAGACAATGTCAGAGTTAATATTTTTCTATTTTCTCAAAAATAACAAAGCTTTACTTAAAGCAAATACAAACCTTCGCCTACAATTAGTAAAACACAAATATCAGTAATTCAAAACTTGTATTTTGTTTTAAAAACAGCTGTGTTTAACGATACAATACATGCGGCTTTAGTTGTTTTACTCGAGGTGAATTTCAAACGAGCTGATGTAGAGCTATGGTTGATTACACCAGATAATGGTCATTGTTCAGCCATGAAATTTTTCATCGCTGTTAGTGTTATTCATTACTAATTCAGCGGATCTTCAACCCTTTCTTGTCGATATTCAACGCATTAGAACCAAAAGGTTTGCTTTTTCTTTATTTCTTTCTTTAGTACAATCCGTCTTCTTAGCAAGAGTGAATAGGCTTTTGTTACGCCAAAACAGTGCGATTTAACATCTAGTTCTACATCACCACTTACTACCAGGTGGGATTGTGGTTAAACACTGGCTTATAAAAAGTAAAAAATAATAATAGAAATGTTAATATCTGTTGTTTTTTATACGTGGTAGAAGCACGCTACAGCTATAATATGGTTGTAGCAGGAATGGTTCGGCTTGAACGGGGTCAGACCACGATCTCATAGAATACCAGCGTAAAATGGCAGTTTAATGCTAGTGTATAGTATGGTGAGTGTAGAGAACAGGAGACCATTTTAACTGGTAACGATCATCTTAGTCCTTTAAAGCGACAACGCATCTGAATTTTGATTATTGATGGAGAATTGATGTTGATGTCTATGGGCCGTAGCAACCACTTACCATCAGGTGGACTGTGTGTTATTTTATCACCCTTATTTTATATCTATAAAAAATGTTTTTGTCATTAAATGTGATCGTGGTCTTTTTTAAATTTTGCAAACAAAAATATCATTAAAAGATATAATTAAAAAATATATCTAAGACATTTGAAGTTCGCCAAACTAAGGGCAGCACAGTGGAAATGTGATCGCACACAAGCGCTTGGTTCGCAGAAGGCTGACCTGACTGACAACCGATAGAGAAAGTTCCTTACGTGACAGCGTCGTACCGGTAAGCGAATTTGGGGGGGGGGGGGCTTCTAGATGAAGTGAGGACCTGATAAGATTGCAGAAAGTTAACGAATTTAGGTGAGTTAAGACCACGTTTTTGACATTCTTGGTGCAGCCTTGTGTTCAGCAGTGGGCTTATGAAGAATTGTAATGGTGATGATCCTAGTTTACCTCGGATGTCTGTCCATAAGGGTTACTTCAGGCAACCGTAGGTTAGGATATGAGTGTTTCTAAGTTTACTTGTACACTTGTGACTCCAAAACTGTTATCAAAGCGAGCATAATTCTAAGCGTGTGATCAAGGAAAAACATAATTTGTATTGTTCTTTAAAAAGGAAAGCTATAACTACAAACATCCAACCGCTTGGCAGAGGAGGTCTATTCTTATTTCTAAAACGGTTATGAAGCAATAAGTTAATCGCATTGCATCAGTGTGGGGCGGACTTTGAATATTTTCGAAATATTTTTATTCCTCAGATATACAAGTTTCCTCACGATGTTTTTATTTGTAGCATTTGAGCTTTAATCTGTCAATGAACCTCAAGTTTATTATAATAAACTAATCATACACTTCTTAGTATGGAAATAAGCTTATGAGTTGTTGTTTAGTTTCAAAGTTCTTTTGTTGCATAGGCGCCTGTTTGACTTAGTGGCATTCTCTCACACATTTTTGCCAACTAGTTACCTGACTAGAATTGATTTTGTATAAGATCATTGGACAAGACTCTCTAGTAAGAAGTTGATACATTGATCAAAGTACGATTTATAAGAAATACGCATTTCTGGCCAAAAAGAAGTGTTCTCCTTTTCATTTCTGTCCGATCCGATTTGATTGATATCCTCAATTCGATATTAGTCACGGCTCCCAGACTAACCAGAGATTAGCTATCTCCACAGGAAAGGATTATATTGCTTGAGCGTGTGTGCATTCTCTATTCCCTCACTAACTTAGTTCAATGGGATGATAATCTGACACGAAAGGAGAGAGATCAGGCGCAGCACCAATAGTATTACGTAGTTTCCTAAGCACGGAGTTTAAACACTGCTAATTTCCTGACTACGGGCTACTACTGAGGATGTTTTAACAAAAAAAACAATAACTGATTTTGCCCAACAACCAGGGACTCGAACCCGGGACCTTATGATCAGCAAACACGACTATGACCTCTGGACCAACGAGGCAGTCAATCCATCAAAGTTATATCGTCCATCTGATTACATTGTGGGTGTCCTCAAGGTAAGAATAAATAGGCTTTTGTGAAGCTAAGTCGGTATAATAGTGGGACAGTAGTCGATTTTTGGCTTAGAATAGTTTAAAAGTACATAAACATATTCCCGGTGGTAGTTGGTAATATTATATATGATGTATTATTTTATATTATTTTTATTAAGTCCATTGTTGTATGAAATACGTCTTTCTCTGAATGTACTGGTTTTGTCAACTATTTTCGCTTATCGCAATTATCGCGCTTAACTTTGTTTCATGTTGAACTCCCAACGTTTTTAATACTTATTACCATGGTCCTCGAGAAGGGGGTTGAGGTGTTTTACATCCCGATATCGTATTTAACCCGGAGTACCTTCAGTTTTTAATAATCATTTTTTTCTACGTCCAATGCTTACTGTTTTGTAATTCTTGACTGACTCCCAATCCGCCAGCTCAGAGGTGGGTATCGCATAGTACCCTTTCTATTGTAGAGAACACTATTAGTGATATATTTACAGGTTATGATTAGGAGCGTGAAGAAGGGCCCCCACCCCAAAATGAAATAATATAAATTAATTGATAATTTCAATTATGTATATAAAAATTCAAAATTACAAAAGTAAAAATAACATTAGCAATGCGGAATCCAGTAAATAGACTGTTCTAAAACCAGCTGCCCACCCTGATTGCGGCTTTAGTTGTTAAACGTGAGGTGAATTCTAAACGAACCAATGATCAAGATATGTTTTGATAAAGATAAGGGTTGACTTTAGCTCGTAAGGTCTTTATTGTGGTTGTTATTATTTATTAAATTTTGATGTAAATGGTCTTTGAAAATCTATTTTATCATCATACCGCTAACAACATGATATTATAACTTCATAGTTGGAACAATCTGTGAAGTATGTACTAATTAAACACGTTTCTGATGACCCAAACCATTACAAGAGGCTTACAATAGCATTCAACCAAAACATCTTTAAAAATACTTCATCATTATCATCATAAACATCGTCATTACAGCCTATGAAAAGTCCACAAATAATGCCATAAAACACAGTCCTGAGCCACTTAAATCAATCGACTTCCTGCGTGTCTTACCATTCACTCAATCTTATGGGAGCTGTCTTAAGCTTCGCTTACCTGTACAATTCTGCTACTCGAGAACTTTTTTTCGCTTGTATCTTCTTCGCTTTAAACCTTCTTCTTTCATAAACACAATAATTATCTACTAATTCTAATACTATTCTATTTTGAAAATACAACAACAACACAATAATTATCTACTATTTCTAATACTATTCTATTTTGAAAATACTTTTTCGTGAGAATCTGACGGAAAAAGGCATGAAGCTGAAACCAAAGAAGACGTTCTGGCTTCGTGTAATTTTGAGATATCTGATATCTTTAAAGAAAAGTGTTCAGAAAGTATGACAAGTATAAGTTTAAGTGATCACGTGCTGAAGTTGAATAATTTTAAAAGACGAACGCCCTTAAAAATGAAAAAATATTATTAGTTTTCGAGTGTCTAATTTTTTTTTCATTTAACAATTGATCCCATCATCATAATAGGTGATAAATACGATTAATAATTTAATAAAAAAAAACGTTGAAAGAAACGTAAATTTCCATGTGCCATTTCGGAGTAAAACCAACCGAAACGGTGTTCAATCGTATTTATCGATATATTCCGTTCTTTAATGTATGTTCGCCGCCTTCTAGTTGCCCAAAATGTGTTTCTCGCGGGAGCAATGAACCAGAATTGATTCGTTTTCAAACGATTCATATTTTCTGAATATAAGCACCAACTTCTAATTTTAACATTTAATTTTATCATATTAGATATCGATTTTAACATTATTAAATTACTGAGTTTATTTTTATATAGTTATTTTGTTGATCTTTAATTCTTTTTTACATTGTATTGCTCCGTAAAAGTGCTCTAAGCATACTTATATGTTGCCTGGTAGAGAATTCCTTAAGGCGGTAAGTCCACTTTTATACATTTTAGTGCAATGAAATAGACATAACTGTAGTTTTTTCAATTATTTATTAAAAATTTAAATAAATAAATGAAAAAAGTTACATTTATATCATGAACGGTATTTACGAGTATATCTCTGATTACATCTTGAATGATATATCATTTTTTTGCTATAGAATATGTGATTAGAAAATAATACAATAGGATAGAAGAGAATAAAATAGGATAGAATAGGATATTATATGATAGAATAGGATAGAAGAGGATACTAATAGGAGAACAAGATAAGATAGAAGAAAATTAAATAGAATAATTTTTTATTCAATATAGATCACATGTAATGCTTATTAAATGTCATTTTTTACCTTATTACTGGTTTGGAAAAAACCTTTGTCTTGGGAAGAAACAGCAAGAAACCCCAGCGGGACTTGTTTTTTTAAAATAAAATTTAATATATGAACTGTTACAAACTATTTACAAAATTTATTTTAGAAACAGCTTAGAAGCGACCACCTCATTCCCGGGGGTTGTTATCAACCAAGTATTCATTAATATTATAATAACCCTTTTTATAGAGTTTTTGTTTAATTAAATATTTTAATTTGGTAATAGAGAGACCTTGCATATTTTTGGGACTGCACCCCGATTGACGTCAATGCGCGTTTACCGCGATGCAACATTTTATTTCATAAAATAAAATTTAAGCATTCTATATCTAGCATCGATCATGCAAAGACTTAAGTTTAACTATAAAATTAGTTTTATTAAATTTATTTAAATAAATTTGTTTTTTTGTTTTTTTTTTTGGGTCCTCCGGCTGTGGTTACTATAATTGGTGCAGTCGGTAGGATACTCAAGGCGTCTTGAGATAGTTTTGATAGGGTTTTCTCAAATCGAAATCCCGCGTCGTAAATCAATCGCTAACGTCGCGAGCGATCGCGCGTATTCGAGTATCCTGAAAAAGAACCTGAACCTGGAGCCTGGCTGGAGGATAAATCAAGAAATCGATCCCAGAGGAACCAGAATGCAATTTATGTAAGTACACTGAAACTGATTCTGTGTTGCTCCCTTTTACATATAATTTACCTTTTTCTTTTACCGCTAAGATTTTTCATCCAAGGCAATCCACCCCTAGAGGGCCTGCGAATAATCGAGTGGCCCGTAGACTTAATTTAGATACAAATAGGAATATAAGTGTAAGTTCAAATACTTTATCGAGTAATTCTGAGGGACTAAGCGATCCAGAATCCGCAATAATGACTGACGTAGACGTAATTATAAAGGCCTTACGCCTAGTACCCAAATTCGACGGTAACTCGCATATTTTGCCCCGTTTTATAAATTTATGTGATCAGATCGCAGCGGAATACATAAATCAAAATGAAGGTAATGCATTAACTAAACTTTACCTCGTGAATGGTATCTTAAATAAGATTACTGGACCTGCCGCACGAATAATTAATTCTAACGGTATAGCTGAAGATTGGAATAGCATTAAAACAGCTTTAATTGATAATTTCTCCGATCAGAGAGATGAGACCGCCCTTTATAATGATCTTATGATAGCCACACAGGGGAATAGTTCGCCCCAAGAATTCTACGACCGATGCGTAAACTTGTTCAGCACTATCATGACCTATGTCACCTTACACGATACTGTCGATACGACTATTAAAGCTAAGCGCGACCTTTACAGAAAGCTCACGATGCAGGCATTTGTTCGCGGATTAAAAGATCCTCTCGGCTTCTCGCATACGACGCATGCGTCCTGATAGTGTAGAAAAGGCACTTGTATTTGTACAAGAAGAATTAAATGTAATGTATCTTCAGAGGGTTTACCGGTGTTCTAACTTAGGAACGGATCATTATTTGGTTTTATGCCGAATGAATGGTCTATTCAGGCGTTGGCGCCATCGGTCATCTATGTCTACCACCGCGTTACAGCGTATTAGAACAGAAAGATTACAAGATGAAGGTGAGAAAAATGTATGTAAATGTATATAATTCAAATGTATACTGAAAGAAAATATAAGTGGTTTGGATGAATTATGTATGAAGGAGTTAGACTTGGAGAATGTATGGCAAAATGTAAAGAAAGGTTTAGTGGATGCAGCTACCGAAGTATATGGTGTTAGTAAGAGAAAGAATGAAAGGAAAAATAATACGTTATGGTGGGATGATGAGATACGTATGGAAGTTGAAGCAAAGAAGAGAGCATGGCTAGATTTACTAGCAACAAAGGCTGGTAATTCTAGCGCTACGAATGACGATATTGAAAGAAAAAAGGCAGTCTTTAGACATCTTAATAAGAGAGTAAAAGAAGTAGTTGAAAGAAAAAAGCAAGAAAGAACGGATAATAATGATAGAAGAATATCGGATAATTTCCAGACAAATATTAAAATGTTCTGGAAACTTGTAAGAACTGCCAGGGGACATTCAAAACAGCCTATGATGAATGCTATAAGAGACGAGAATGGCTATATTCCGAATGATGAAGTTTTGAGTTTAAAGAGATGGAAGGAATATTTTGAAAGCGTGTTTATGAGTGAAGAGACAACGAGTGTACTAAGTGAAGTAGAAACTCAGAAAGAAGAGGAAAGAGGTAACGAGATAAGTATAGATGAAATAATGAAAGCATTGAAAAGCATGAAAGCAGGTAAGGATGCCGGATATGATAGAGTTTCACTCGAAATGCTAGGGGCTGGAGAGGAAGTGGTGGCAGGCCTGCTGCACACCTTGTTTAATTTATGCTGGGAATTGAAGCGGGTACCGGTAGACGGGTGCAAAGTCGTGATAGTCCCAGTATATAAAGGAAAAGGGTCGCAGCAGGACTGTAAAAACTACCGTGGCATCAGCCTTCTTAGCATTGTGGGAAAACTGTATGCTAAAGTACTGATTGAAAGGGTCATGAAAGAAACTGATGGAAAAAATTGGGATGTGCAAGCGGTATTTAGAAAGGGAATGGGATGTACAGATCAAGTCTTTTCCATGCGCATGATCGCGGAGAAGTTTTTTGGCCAAAAACCAAAAGGTTTTTTGTGCGTTCCTGGACTTGGAAAAGGCCTATGACAGAGTTGATAGGTATGTGCTATGGCAAACACTGAAATTATTTGGGTTGAGCGCAGGCTTGACACAGGCATTGGAGTCTCTTTTTAGGGACTCTAGTGCTTGTGTTAGGATCAACGGGGTCTACTCGGACTGGTTTGACATCCATAAAGGTGTCAGACAGGGCTGTGTGGCTTCCCCGTGGCTGTTTAACCTATTTATGGACAGTTGTTTGCAAAATTTGAAAGTTGAAGAATGCGGACTAAGAATGGGTGAGTTAACCGTAAAATGCCTTTTTGTACGCCGATGATCAAGTTATCCTTGCATCGTCGGCGGCCGAGTTGCATATGATGGTCACATTAATGAACAGATCATTAAAAGAAAGGGGTATGAAAGTGAACGCAAGTAAGACGAAGGTTATGGTTTTTGAAAGAGAAGAAAGTAAAACGATTTGTGAAATAAGAATAGAAGGGGAGTTGATCGAGCAAGTAGACGAGTCTGTATATTTGGGCTGCGTATTTAGCAGGAATGGGAGATATGATAAGGATATAGAACGACGAGTGAATGCGGGAAATAGAGTAAATGGGGCCCTACACTATATTGTGAAGAGTCAAAATGTGTCGAAAAAGGCACGTATGGCAATTCACAATGCTGTGTTGGTTCCTACTTTAACGTATGGTAGTGAAAGTTGGGTGTGGCAGAAGAAGCACGAGAGTAGAATGAACGCAGTAGAAATGCGGTCGTTAAGGAGTATGTTAGGGCTGAATCTGAATGACAGGGTAAGAAATTGTGTAATAAGAGAAGAGTGTGGTTTGCAAGATAATGTTGTGACCAGGATTAAGAAAGGAATGCTTCGGTGGTTTGGTCATGTGGAAAGAATGGATGAGAAAAGACTGACAAAGAAAATTTATATTGCAGAAGTAAATGGCAGAGTCGGAAAGGGACGTCCTACGCGAAAATTTACCGACCAAATTGGCGATTTATTAAAAACGCGCCAAATTAGGAGTACCCTTAACCGACGAGCATGTATGCGTAGGTGTATGGATGTGAAGGAGGCGAGAGAGGTGTGTCAGGATCGTGCCAAATGGAAGTCTGTAGTCTCTGCCTACCCCTCTGGGTGACAGGCGTGAGTGTTTATGTTTATATGTTATGTTATGTATCTTCAGAATCGCAGTGAATCTGCCGCAGATAAAAAACCGCAGGTACTACAAGTACCCATGCCTTTGCCCATAGCCGCATATAAATTCCCCGTATAACCAATACCTATGCCCAATTTTGAATTCTCTCAACAACAATGGCGGCCTAATAATTTTAACAATGCTCCCGTAACATATAGGCATGTAGGTATGTCGACACGCACGCAACAGATATTCCGCGCGCAACCACCTAACTACAATCCACAACTGAATAAATTCCAACTCCCACCAAGAAATGATTCAAATAATTCAGGCCTCAAGCCTATGAGTGGTGTAAGCCACTACGTTACAAAGGAAAGGCCCACGGGTGGTCAAATGTCTGGTCACGATTGGCGAAAATTCGGAAATCCGCCACCATCTAACTACTATAAGACTGGGGAGATGAACATAAACGAATTCGTGAACTATGGTGATGGTCATTGCTATTACTTTCCCGAGTACGCATATTACGAACCCAATGATTCTTACTGTGGGGCTTACCCGGAGTATTACGACCCAGAAGCGATAAATTACGTGATTAACGAGCTACCAAATTACGATTTATCTCAAGAGATCCCATCAGGATCCTACGTTGATCCCGAAATGCCTAGTACGAGCTCAGCACAGGAACAGGATTTTCCCAAGCAAGCGAAATCCGAAAAGCCAAAATAGAATTGAATTTGCAGTCACAGAGGCAGCTCCCGTACATACAAATTTCAAATCCACCTTTAAAATATTTGATCGATACGGGTGCTAATCAGTCTTTAATTTGTCCGGAAGCTGTAGGTAAATTTTGTCACGAAATCCCGTTAAACTTTGACCCCTTCGAGGTAACAAATGTACACGCTACCACGCGTAACGATTATTCTATAACTTTGCCATGTTTCAGCAAATTTCGGGAAACAGAAAATATTAAATTGTTCATTTATAAATTTCATGACTTTTTCGACGGCCTTATCGGTTTAGATTTATTAGAAAATTGGGAAGCCAAAATTGATCTTAAGGATAAAAAAATATTCACTCGTAATTCTGTTACTCAAATTCATATGTATAATTCACGGAATATTAACTTTTATGAAGACGTGATCCCTGCAAAAACGACGAGGCTAGTTAGGGTCCCTATTAATTTGCAAGACAAAGACGCTTATATTGACGAACAGATTATTTCTAATTGCGTAGTAAATGAATGCTTAACCACCGTCAAAAATAATCGTGGTTTTCTTGAAATTACAAATCCAACCTCACACGACTTAATATTTTCTATGGATTGCGCCGTTCATGCAGAGGCTTATAACGTCCAATGCAAGAGCATTGAACAAATGACGTCACGCGAACGCGAAGTACTATCACGCTTGCGCACAGACCATCTTAATATGGAAGAGCGCTAATACTTAGAGAATCTGTGTCAAAAATATGCAGATATATTCTATATTGACGGAGAGGCTTTGACTTTTACAAATAAGATTAAACACAAGATTAGGACATCTGACGAGATGCCGGTTTTCACAAAAAGTTATCGCTACCCTTACATACACCCCGACGAGGTCAGGGATCAGATGGGAAAAATGATAAGTCAAGGTATAATTAGACCATCGGAATCTGCCTGGAGCTCCCCTATTTGGATAGTACCAAAAATCTGATGTCTTAGGAAAGACCAAATGGCGTTTAGTCCTAGACTTTCGAAAATTAAATAAAAAAACTATTGACGACATATATCCGATTCCCAACATTAATGACGTTTTGGATAAGCTAGGTAATTGCCAGTATTTCTCGACCCCCGATCTGGCTAGTGGTTTCTATCAGGTCGAGATGGATCCAGAAGATATACCCAAAACAGCATTTAACGTAGAAAATGGGCATTACGAATTTTTACGCATGCCCATAGGTCAGAAAAATTCACCATCTACCTTCCAGCGGGTGATGGACAATGTCTTGAAAGATCTCCAAAACGTCATCTGCCTGGTCTACCTCGATGACATAGTAGTTTTTAGTACCTCACTTCAAGAGCATATGATCAACATCGAAAAGGTATTTTCGAGACTTAGAGAATCAAATTTCAAAGTCCAAATGGACAAGTCCGAATTTCTCAAACTGGAGACCGCCTTTTTGGGCATATTATTACCAAATACGGCATCAAGCGGATCCCTGACAAGATTAGGGCTATTAAGAACTAGTAGGATATTATAGAAAATTTATCCCGAACCTCGCGCGTATCACTAAGTCATTTACACAATGCCTATACCACACACACACACACACACACACACACACACACACACACACACACACACACACACACACAGACACACACACACACACACACACACACACACACACACACAACACACACACACACACACAGACACACACACACACACACAGAGAGACACACACACACACACACACATAACACACACACACACACACACACACACACACACACACACACACACACACAAGGCCAACTCATTAACCGATGTGTCCTAGACATATCATCTTAGTGCCGGTGGTAAGCGGGTTTGTTGTAGGATATACTAGGCTTTCCCGTGGACATCGCACCCCCATTCCGTTTGTGGCCGGCGTCGTAGCGCATAGCGATGCGTCGTCTATCTTTCGGATTGAGATGAGTATGTTTGGTAGCACTTTAAGTGTAACAGGCATACTCAACTTCATGTCTTAGTGCATTAGCGCCATGATACATGGAGTTTTGTTCACTGGCGTCTTAGTAGCATGCTACTATGATACGTTGGTTGTATTTTTTAGTTAACAACAATTAAAAACGTTGTTAACAAATTCGGTAGGGATTATGTGGGTGTGTTGTGAGGGGGTGCAATCCGTATGATAGTTGCATTGATGCTTACTGCTTTTTGTGGTATTGCGTCTTGTGATGGACCTGCGGATGTACTGCGCCTGATTCAACGCATTCTTGTGGTTCTGGTCAATGAAGGTATGAGGATGGTGATGTCTGTTGGGATATATGGGGAACCTTGGGATGGTGTAAGCACGACGATAGTCGTATTGATGCTTGTTGCGCTCTGCAGGATTGCGTCTCTGCGATGGTTGTTTGGTAGGACGCTATTCTCAATGGCGCTCTCTGCGTCTTGGTTTGACTCACACCTGAGTAGCTTTTCCCAAGTCGGGTCCCTCCATTACGGGGCTGCAGACGTCTGCCCTCCATGATGTTTTATATAACAACATAATAATATATCTCTGTAACTTTCCCACCTTTGAATGACTAAAGGCAACTTGTTGGTGGGTGAGACAAACTTGATCGAAAATGAATTTACTCAACGTCAGTGACACAAACCCTTTCTGATGGCAAATTATTACTAACATCTTAAAACCAAACCTTTTGGCTATATCTGCCATTGTATTGGTTGGAGGAGCAAATGTGTCGACCTCATGCGGGTGGTAGCTGGAGGGAGGATCTGAGGAGACTCTCAAGGCTGCGGCCGAAAGCCGCACAACGTGGGACCCCATTCCCTTGAGGTGAGCAGTAGACTCATGACACGCTCTGCGTCTAGTAGCCGTGCTGATCATGCCTTGACGTGGTGGTGACGCCATACACTTATATATCGTCTGCAGGAGCGGCTGTCTAGCAGGTGGTGGCGCTCACGGAGGGTTTACGTCCAGTGTGCCTATTTGCCTAAACCGTGTAACGTACATTCACTGTGGCTGGATTTGTTCGTATTTTTATGGCGTTTACACGCATTGACATGCGCGATTTCGGTCGATGTTTGTGCTTACGCACTAACAAGGGGCCAAGCCTCTTTTACTGGTTCACTAGTTATTTTGCTGTGGACTATGGTCTAGTTCCCGAATTAACGTTCCCTTCGGAGGGAGTGCATCAAAATATTTGGTGTTCACCGCGCACGGCGTGTGTGCCACACGGAGCCGTGTGCCTCCCCTACCTTTTTTAAATAAATGTAAGAGAGCGAAGTCCTTCTATCGGGTATTTTGTATAAATATATTGTGAGCCTTTTCCAAGTGGGAAGAGATAATTAATAATAAATTAATTATGTAAACCTGATACAAGTGGAATACGGACATTTTATGTTAATAACCTTTCTCGAGCCCTGTCTTCGTGAACGGGGTTCACTTAGCTTCTAAAGTACTACCAACAGCTTTCAATTATTCTAGTGAATATTCATTCCTCCAAAAGATACCTAAAAGAAAAAGTTACTAAATAAACACAACGTAAATAAGGGTCCTAACTAAGACGATCACGCCAAAAATATTAGAAACGGCCTGTTATTAAACCTTTAGAAAGATCATTTAGAAAGATCAAAACATATCTTATTTATCCTGGTCACAAATACATAATTTAATTGAAAAGGGGTAAATTAATTATATTTAATATATTTATATATAGAGAGGGGGGGAGCGTTACATCATTGTATTTAATTAAGCGGATGGTTGCGAATTAACTATTAATATCTTTATTATAATTAATTTCCGCAAAGTAACGCCTGATTCTATCAATTATCTTATTTGAAACTATTTAAAGAGAGAGTTTAAGAAGTAAATATTCTTTTAATTTCACAAGTTCTAATTCTTAGTAATGCATGATGTTCATTTATTGGAACAAACACAACTTTCTTTGAAAGTAGATAAGTGAGGTCGATGGGATAAATATCATTTCAATTAATTTATTATCAGTTTGTATCATTTCATTACTGGCGCAGTAATTAGGTGGAACTAAAGTGCATTTAAAAATTTCTTAGCATTATTCAATCACCACAGGACCGTAAAAGAAATCGAATAGATTAAAGAATTCAGTTTATACTGCCATATATCGCTTGTTGTTTCCAAGATTAGTTTACAGAGATGTTTGAATCTAAGAGTAAAACTTCTTCTAACTTCTGATATAACAATAATTTTGGTCACGGTGGCTAGTCTCCGTTAAGACTAGCTTAGTTACATTCCAATAGAATTACTAGAATTATTATTATTATCATCATCTTTACAGCCCTTTATAAGTCCATTACTAGGTCTTTCCAAGGTCTATCGATTATAGTGAATAGTAACCTAACTTAAATAAAAATATTTATTTCAGTTTAGGTAAGTAAATTGAAACCTGTTACCTAACCTGTTTTTGTACTTTACTGATTAAAATAATTGAAAAATCATGGGCTTCGAGAAAAGGTTAACGTCCGATCATGAACTTTTAAATTTTTTCTAATGTCGTTCAATAGTTAAAATGTTATTTTTAAAAGGGTCGTTACTAAGAACTTATTTTTAAGAAGATTCTGTCGTCGACATTATTTAGTCTTAAAAGACGTTTAAAACGTGCAATCGAGAATCTTCCACTTGAGAGATTCCTAATCCCCTAGTGTCCAAATTGTTAAAGATTGCGTTATTTTTCTCCAATAGAAACGATTTGAAATATTGAGTAATATTAATTTTAATAATAATATTAAAAATTAAGAAAACTTAAAAAAAAAAAAACGCTTTGATCATAAGCTGTCATGACTGTTAAGAGAAATATCCTGGTGATCATGATCAGAAAAAGTTATTAATTGAAAATGTTCAGGTCATTCAGAGGTCTACATGTTGGTGAAAATTAAATTAAAATATACCGTTACATAGATACTCGTAGATAAATAGTTACAAGCGAAGCTACTATATAATAAAAGCGTCTTAATAAATTTAGAATATGCATTGAAAATGAGTATTAACTATCTCTATACCTGTCTCTTTCTATTGTCGTTTAGTTAAAAGAGAAAACATTTCTCAAAATGACGTCGATTCATCAGAAACTTTTATTTCTATACTCGTCCCTTTCTATTGCCCGTTTAGTTAAAGGAGAAAGGGGAATTGAGCATTTCTTTAACCAACTTTTATTTTTGTTGTTGTGGGTTTCATGTAAATTTTTCGTTGAATTAGTTTATAACATGTTATTTTTGGCCCCGAGGTGGCGGTGTAAGAAGGAATCCATTACTCGATTTTCGTAAGAGGTGGATAAGGGAAGTGTCAGAAACTCTTCTAGCTTCCACTTTACGGATCTTATCGCTTTTAAATTAACTTACCTTTAATTGCCGATGTCTTAAATTTTTTGACGGCTCCGTGGCGCAGTGGCTTAGCAATGAGTAGCAGCGCTGAAGGCTGCGGATTCGAGTCCCGCAGGAGATTCCTAAACAGGAAATAATGTAATAATAATAGTTATTATTACTATTATTATTATAGATAATGTTAGTGTGAAGTTAACTTTAAAAAATATTTCTTTCATGACTTGATCTTCAGATTTTGGCAATTTATTACTGTAATAAAGGCACGTTTAGGAACAGAAATTATTATTTAAAAACTAGATGTGTTTTGGAAATTTTGGTGCAGTAATCGAGCCCGGGTTGAACGCGTACTGTTTACAGCGCTCACTTAATACATGATGGCGCTAACCCTCTCAGTAGTAAAAAGTAAAATTAATAGAAAATAGAATAGAATTATTTTATTCAATATGGATTACAAAATACTTATTGAAAGTCGTTTAACTTTACCACTGATTCTTTTTTTTATAGAAGAGGGGGCAAATAAGCATGCGGCTCACCTGATGTTAAGTGACTACCACCGCCCATGATCAACCGCAACACCAGGGGAATTGCAGGTACGTTGCTGGCCCTTTAGATTGGAGGCTCTTTAGAAATGTAAGACTCGCACCATATTCGGAAAAAAGCCTCTGACTTGAGAAAAACCAACAAAAAACCCAGCGAGACTTTTTAAAACATTTTTTTAGGAGGTTTGTGATTACATGGGACAAAGAATAGGCTTTAACGAAAAGTTTGAAAACTGTTACTACTGACCTATTAGTCTAGCTATAAATATAAATAACGTTAAAGTGTCTGTTTGTAGTATTGATATAACTAGTTTACATTGAGCTATTTGGATGCTATTAAGACGTAAATAACCATTATAATCTGTCCGGGCTAACCTTCGTAATGGTTGAGCCATTTTGATGAAACATCACGTATAGATAGCAATGCTATATTTTATCCAAGAAACTTGCAAATTATTGATTGAGAAAACGAAACATTTGAAGACATTTCACTGTCATTTATTACCTAAATTTTAAAGAACACCACATTAATAGATCCTATACAGCCAAGCCGGGGCGGGTAAAATAGAATTGTACAAAGCCATAATATAAAATTAATTAAAGTTATATAAAATTAAGAAAATTAATGGACATAGTAGATTGCAGCATACGTTTCGCCAGTAACATAAATTATTAATTATAGCAGTCATTAATCGAAATGTTCGAAATAATCCTCTAAACATATCCCTATCACCCTATCCCAAGCACCCTCCAGTAATAGGGATTAATCGACATAAAATATGTACACCTCCATTATGATGACATAATAAACAACGAAATATCTCACTGACAGCGATTTTGCGCTTGACAGCAAAAACAACACATTTTTACGTTTTATTTGATTCAGGGAACTTTGTTAATGTCCTCTTGATTTATTTCTAATGTCTACGATTACGTTCATGAGTTTAAGATATTATGTAAGAAACACACCTCAAAAGTTTGTTGTAAAAAATAATATAGATTGGCAGCGGATGTTCAACTTTCACTCTAGCAGATAGCAAAGCGTATAACGAAAAGTAAAAGAGGAGATGCGCAACAGCAGTTTACTGATAACAGCTCAAAATTATTAAAAAAAAAACTACGGTTGCCATCCTATGGGAAGTTCGGTAGTTGTTTTTTATAAACTGTTATATTATATTATATGTTATAGTGGAGAAAGGAAAAGATATATAATCCCCGCACTCAACATCCGACCTTACCGTAATATACACACGCATTTAATTAGAATAGCATAACACTACATATTTGACCAAACCATAATACGCGCCGGTCATAAATTTACGTGTAGCCTTACTGGTATACACTACATCTTTTTATATAGGGAAATGCCTACGCATACCCACCCACTTACAGGGCCAAGGACGGGTTATATGAGACTCGCACCGTATTAAAACCCCCGAAGATGACTTTCCACCTTTGCCGCACATTGGCAGGGCAATGGGACGATTTCGTACACATTCGCGACACCACCACAGTCAGCCGCCTTATTGTTCTCCCTTCTCAGGGAAAGTTACTCCCCTTTTCAGGTTAAGTGCACCAGAATAAAAAGTGCGCCTTCCTCTACAAGAGATGAAATGCCGAATGGTGACAGCGTAATAAAAAGCAGATATATTCAAAAAGATCATAAAATTCAGAGAATAAGAAGTCCTATGCTGCCAATAGAGCACCTTTCTTCCCAAGGAGTTGTCATTTTTTGAAGATGTATGGCCAGACTTTTGTCATTTTAGCAAACTATTCACTGCACAATGTGTTATTCTTGTTTCTTTTCTTTTTGAGGAAATCCTTATTAGGAATTTAATCACGGAGATGAACTCCAAGCATTCTCTCCATAGACAGACACAGAGACACACATACATTAGCAATCTTGCCTATCACCCAAAGGGATAGGCAGAGACTGTGGAGTTCTATTTGACATGACGCTGATACACCTCTCTCGCCTCCTTCACATCCATATACCTATGCATGCTTGTGAGGGTGCTCATAATTTGGCTCGTTAAAGATGAGCCAAATTAATATCAGCATTTTGGTCGATGAACTTTCAGTTACATCCCTTATCGACTCTGCCATTCTCTTCATATGACAAACCAGTGAAGCTTTCCTTTTTCTATCTTGGTCACAAAAAACCACACTTTTCTCCTATCGAACAATTTCTCATCGTATTATTTAGTCACAACTCCTGAATGGCCGCATTTCCACAGCATTTATTCTACTCTCGTGCTCCTCCTGTCACATCCAACTTCCACTACGACATATAAAAGTAAATCGCCATCGCAAAATAACAACAAGTTTATGCAATAGTAGCCAAATAGCAGCATTTGTACTACGAACTAAACCGTCCGACAACAGACATCTTGTATGCCACTCCTAGCACAGTCATTTAAGCTTACCAGGAGTGGTTAAAGGGAATGTCAGTAATTTTAAGCATTCCTAGTCTTTTTTAATTTAAAAAATAGACAAAATTTATTAAAAACATTAAATTAAACAAACTTTACGGATTTAACCCCGTTTATTTTTAGATTATTATTATTTTAGATATTATTAAATAAAGATTAAAATTATTAATTTTTGAATGAATTGGTTAAAATGACGTCGAGATGTTAAATACCCCCATGACTATGAGTGCTATAAGGCACCCGAAACGACTTGATTTAAGAATTCAAAATTAATTTTTTTATACTCGCATAATCACTGTAATTGTCAGAGGACATAATATTTTTAACTTTGTACGATTCCTTGTACATTCTTTGTGATTAACCTTATATTAATTATAGTGATTCAAGATGGCAGTTAGTGGAAATGAAATTAAACTTAAAACTCTTTACGTCAAGAGGGACGTACTTTTTTCACGTATACGATATATAAGTGATCATATAAAAATATTAACGTAGATTCAGTGCGGGAAACGTTTTTATGTGAAATCGAAACGGTGGACTCTTTGCGATCGGATTACGAAAATAAATAGTTTAGAATTACAAATCGATCCTAAGTATACAGTGAACTATCAACCACTTCTATCATTTGAAGATATGTTGTGTCGAATAAAAAGGACGGCAAAGCTCTTACAGTCTCCAGCCCAAAGCGAAGCAAAACCAGAAATCCAGGTACGCCCACGTGAATCACTTAGATTGCCCCCCATAGATATTCCGGTATTCAATGGAGATATTAAAACTTGGCCGTTGTTTATTAATAGCTTTTAAAACACCATACATAATAATCCATCGTTATCGGACAATGATAGATTGTATTATTTAATTAGTGAATTGAGTGGTAGGGCACAGTCCATTTATTCGGGTTTCACACCAACAGCAATTATTCATTAATATTCGAAATGCTTAAAAACAAATATGAAGATAAGCGAATGTTAGCCTCTTCATATTTAGATCAGATATTCGATCTTAAAGCTATATCATCCGTGAACATCACTGGCTTAGAGCAGTTTTTAGATAAATTTGTAGCATCGGTGGCTGCACTCAAGAACCTGAAATTTATTGACCTTATGGACGTGGTGTTTCTCCATATCGCCTTAAAGAAACTAGACTCGGACACCGTGCGTGCGTTTGAAATGGAGCAAGCATCGTTACTCTGAGTTACCGTCATTCGACTCCTTAGCATCCTTTGTACGAGATCAAATTAAAGTGATACAGCGTTCCTCGAATGTCAAACAAGAAGTTAAGAAATGTATCGACCGCAGACAGTCAACTAGGACCGTTGAGTCTTAGAGGTACATAACCGCTGCGCCTACATCGCCTCATAGCGCCTGTGTTCTATGTAAGAATAAACAATACGGTAATTTGTACAATTGTGCGACCTTCCGTAAACATTCAGCCAGCAAACGTTATAGACTAGTAAAGACGAACAACTTATGTTTAAATTGCCTAAGCGATAGACATTTAGTTGCTATATTCAATTCTAGTTCCGTGTGTAACAAGTGCACCAGCAGACATCACACGTTATTACATTTCGAAGGTGGCAACATATTCGCGTCGAGCAATTCGGACAAGGAAACTACACATACTAAAGTCGACGCTTCTAACGGTCGACCGGGTGATGTTGCCCTGTGCTCACTGTCGAATACGGGAACGCAGTCACCTTCCACTGTGCTGCTGGGTACAGCCCGTATCATAGTTAGAGATTCGCGTGGAAACGAACAAAGTGTCCGTTAGTTGCTAGAAAGCGGATCATAGAGTAGCTTTATAAAGCGGTTGCCAGCGTTTAGGATTGTTAATAAATAAGATACCTTCATGTTCCGTAGTCAAAGGTATCGGAGGTACTAATAAAATTACTCAGGGCTCTATAAATTTGAAATTTTATTCTCGTCTAGATCGTAGTATTAACTTTAATATAAATGCATTAGTAGTAGATAAAGTCACAGAACGTCTGCCAACCGTTTCGGTCGACACCTCGGCAATGATTGATTTTGAGAATTTGACTCTGGCAGACGATACTTACGCCGTTCCCGGAGATATAGACATGCTCATTGGAGCATCGCTTTTCCCTCATCTTTTGTTACACAATAAGGTTAGGGACAACCTCTCGCATACCGCGCCTTACGCACTGGAGACCGCCTTGGGCTACGTTATCGTTGGTTCCGCCCCTATCATGGATAATATTTCGGCAACCTCTTATTGTTGTATGGCTATCGAACCGCTCGAGTCGTTAGTTCGCAAATTTTGGGAGATGGAGGAGGTGAACGTTCCACCTATAGTTATCCCAGATGATAGATTATGCGAGGAAATTTATGACCGCACGACCGTTCGTGATCGCGACGGTTGATATAGTGTAGCGCTACCCTTTAAAGGAGATGTTTTGTCTCTCGACGACTCGCGTCAAATGGCGTAAAAACGTTTCTATTGTTTGGAGCGCAGGATGCTCGCTTCGCCCAGATTAAAAGAAGCTTATGACGGCGTCATTAATGAATATATAAGGGAGGGTTACATATCACTTCTGGCTCCAAAATTAGATAACTACGAAGACACGCCGTCGTATTTCATACAACATCACGGTGTCATTAGGGAAGACAAACTTACGTCTACGTGCTCGAAGCTAATGCTAGAACTAGCACTCACCTTTCTCTTAACGTTATCCTCTATAGTGAGCAAAATTTACAGGGCAATTTATTTAATATAATAGCAAATTTTCGTTTGTTCAGTATAGCACTATCCGCCGATATTCGCCAAATGTTTCTTTGCATAGGGGTCCGTGAATGCGACCGTCGATTTCAACGCATTTTATATCGCTTTGACCCAAAGGAATATCTAATGGTGTTTGAATTTACTCGCGTTTGCTTTGGTTTAAAGTCGAGCCCATTTCATGCGCTACGCACGGCGAGACAGCTCGCCTCTGATGAAGGTCCCTCTCATCGTAAAGCTAAGAGGGCAATTGAGAGTGGGTTATATATGGATGATTTTGTGTACTCGGTCGATAGCGTGGAGGAGGCCATCCTAACCACCGCCGAGGTTATAAAGCTCATGAAATCGGGTCAATTCGATCTCGCCAAGTGGACTAGTAATTCGCGTACGGTTTTGGATACAATCCCACTATCACACCGCCTTTCGGCGATAAAGGAATTCGACGATTCTGATACGCACAAGGTGCTCGGTTTGTGTTGGTCACCGGAGTCCGATATGTGTAGCCTTAAGGTAAACCCGCCCGCAGAAACGTGCACAAAGCGCACAATGCTGTCATGCGTTGCTAGATTATGGGATGTCGTGGGTTTCGTAGCCCCGGTGGTGCTATACGCTAAGCTTTTGATTAAACAACTTTGGTTATGTAAATGCGATTGGGATGACCCGCCGCCTGATAGCATGGTTCGTTCGTGGCAACGTTTTAGAGAGGAACTTCCTTTACTAAGCGAAATTAAAATACCACGTCATATAAACGTCGATAGAAATAGCGTCATCACTGTCGTTGGGTTTGCAGACGCTAGCGAGAAGGCTTACGGGGGCGTTGTATATTTTCACGTCATTTCTCAAATAATGTAAATTCAATCAGAATAATGGTAGAAATTCAATCAGAATAATGGTAGAAATTCAATCAGAATAATGGTAGAAATTCAATCAGCCTCATTAGCTCTAAGTCAAGAGTCTCCTACCGTAAGGTTGTCTCTCTCGCGCGCTTAGAGCTTTGCGCGATATTAGTCCTTACCAAGCTTATCACCGCAGTGCATGTAGTGACAGAGTTCACATAGTAAGAATATTTGCCTTTTCTGACTCAACCGTCGCTTTATGTTGGGTTCATTCTTCCCACCCTTGGGATACGTTTGTCGCGAACCGAGTGGCCAAGATCCTAGACGAGTTAGGATCGCGTAACTTTTATCACGTGTCCGGCACGGAAAATCCTGCTGATTGTCTATTCCGTGGACTCACCCCGATGCTAATAATGGACCATCCGCTTTGGTTCCGCGGACCTTCTTGGGTTCACTTGGAACACTCGCAGTGACCAATAACCGATTTCGACCCCTCGTCGGTGTCCCAACCACCGGAAGAGAAGAGGCACGCTCTGATTGCGAAGGTTTCTCCAATCATTGCTTTGGCGAACCGTTTGTCCTCTTGGTCGAAATTATTGCGTAGCGTGATTTACGTTTGTCGATTCGCGAAGCTTTACCGCGACGTTTGTATATCGTAGCGTTCGATCACAGCTATGCCGAGTTGCTAGTATTGCGTGAACTTCAAAGTGTGCATTTTTCCGATGAAATTACAAGATTACAATCGAATAAAACGTCTTAAGCCATTTTTACAAGATGGAATCGTCAGAGTAGGTGGGCGCTTGTCTAACTCGCAGTTGAGTTTCGATCAACGGCACCCTATAGTTTTACTTCATACGGACCATATCATGAATTTATTAGTAGATTGCCACCATAAATTGAATTCTCATGCTGGCCCCAACTTGTTGATGGCAATCTTGCGTCAGAATTATCGGATTATTTCTGCACGTAATTTAATCCGCAATAGGGTGTACAGATGTATGGCTTGCTTTTGAGTAACCTAAGTTCGTCCTAAGCCGTCATTTTCAGAAATGGCGGACCTTAGGTCTTGTCGAGTAACACAATCCGTAAAGCCCTTTATGCACACCGGTTTTAACTTTGCTGGTCCGTTTAAGGTCACGCTCACTCGCGGGTGTGGTAAAAGATCCACAAAAGCTTACGTCTGCATTTTCGTATGTCTGACTACTCGGGCTGTGCATATAGAACTCGTTGGTGATCTAAGAACAGCGGGCTTCATGGGTGCATTTAAAAGATTTCGTTCCCGCCGTGGCCCTGTAAGTAAATTGTATTCGGATAACAGTACAAACTACGTCGGCGCGAAACGTTTTTTATCAGAACTACATGAGCTTTTAACCAGTAAATATTATAATTCGGAGTTCGCTCACATCCTAGCCGAGAACCGCATCGAGTGGTCTCCGAACGTCCCGGCCGCGAGCCATTTTGGGGGAAATGGGGAGATTAATAAGTCTAGTCATTTTTACCAAGTAATAGGAGATCAAATTTTGTCCTTCGAAGAGTTAAGTACTGTGCTCGCTCAAATTGAGTGCGTCATGAATAGTCGCCCCCTTTGTCGTACGTTGTCAAGTGACCCCTCGGAGCCGCTGGCTCTACTCCAGCACATTTTTTGCAATTAACACCTTTGAAATATCTGCCCGCCATAGACATGGACGAGAGTAAACTTAGTATTTCCGCACGCGATAAATTATTGGACCGGTTAGTGCAGTCGTTCTGGAAACGATGGAAGATGGAATACTTGCATACGTTGCAGTCTCGGCAAAAATGGAACACAACAACTGAACCTTTAACTGTCGGAACTGTGGTTGTGTTCACAAAGGAGAATACGCCGCCTCTCCATTGGCCATTAGGGATCGTCGAAGAAGTTTTTCCCGGTTCCAACGGGTTAACTATGGTAGCTCGCGTTAGGACCACGACTGGGTCTTACATGCGCCCTGTTGTCCGTTTGTGCCCTTTGCCCATTCAATAGTTTGAATTAGCTTTGTAGATTAGAAATTGTAGTCGAAAATTAGGTTTAACCTTAGCGTTAGTTATTTTGAAGGAGACCCTTCAAGCCGGGGGGGGGGGATGGTTACGCGGAAACGATTCTTGTATTTTTTAATTTATTCTAGGGTATATTGCCAAGCGTTTACCCATCCTTTGACCTAATATCCCTTCCGTAAACACTGAAAGGGGAAAAGGAGGAATCTAGAAGGTGACACGATTCTTTCGACCAATGAGTAGCGCGCCCGACCGAGGTGCTTGGTGCGAAAGCTGAGGCAATAAAGGCTCGCGCGCCGCCCTCGAGCGTCCTCTTGCCATGCGCCGCTAGTCTGAATCGCATCACCTGGAGCAGTTGCGCTCCAGAAGTAACCGCCCCACATAGTGTGTGATATCGTCGCGCACTGCTCTCTTCCTTCGCACCACTGGCCTGGATTGCATCTCAGGGGCGCCCCAAAAGAACCCACCTCACATCGCATCACCGCAACGGAAGTGTCGTCCGCCGCACTAGAATCACACCCCGGTAAGTGTTTTCCCGTAATTTTGTTCCTACTTGAGCATTTTTTTTATTAGTTAACCCGCCCCATTTTATTTCTCCTAATGTGCTCGAGTAGAATTCCCTCCTAACCTCGACAAGCAATAGATTTGGAAGAGAGAGTGCATTATCTAAGGTGCCGCGTGTCACATCCGCCATCTTGTTGAGGCATAAGAAGCCAGCGCGTATACAGTCCACTTAGTATAACATCTCGCATATTAGGGTCAAGGCTCAACCTGGAAATCGAACTCGGGAACCCTTAGGCTTGCCGCCCAACCAAGTTGAGTATCTGCAGAATATATTACTAAACATTTCGTTTGTTTCTTGTTCTCTTTCTTCTATAGAGGAATATACTAGATGAAACTCAAAATCAGCAGCTGCTATATTTATATTTATATTATTACAGGTGTGACACGAGTATATCGGCTTGACTGGGGAAGGACAACAATCTCACAGAAAACCAGCGTAAAATAGCAGCTTAATGCTGCTGTTTTTCGTATGATAAGTGTAGAGACGTTACTGAAAACGAAGCGTTCCATCTTAATGTTTTAATTGAGG
The DNA here is from genome assembly GCA_907164705.1 of Parnassius apollo. Classification (NCBI taxonomy): domain Eukaryota; kingdom Metazoa; phylum Arthropoda; class Insecta; order Lepidoptera; family Papilionidae; genus Parnassius; species Parnassius apollo. The sequence goes on from CAJQZP010001402.1 coordinate 342,339, forward strand.
AAAAATTTAGATGTCTATAGGCCACAACATCCTCTTACCATCAAGTGGACTGTATGCTCGTTTGTCATCCTTATTCTAAAAAATATGAGATTAGATTTTCTTACACAACCATCGCATGACCTTTTTATATTAGAGTAACAAACGGTAAATAAAAAAAAATCGTGAGGAAACCTATAAGTCAAAAAAATATTCAAAGAAAAAGCCCCACAACTCGCAATGGGACAGATCAGTGAATGGAAACTTCTTTGTGCTAAAAGCAGCAAAGTTATGAGAGTAGGCCTGTATCTAGGAGTGTAACTATGTGGGCTGTAATTTTAGCGTTAAATTAATGGTTCTAAAGAAAGAAGAAGTTGGCACAAACCGAGACCGACTGTTAAGCAGAATCTTCTTATATAAAAAATATGCATCCATAGAACAAGTTAAAATTATAATTGAAAACAAAATGAATTCTATCATTGCTAAAATAATAGAGGTAACAAAACGAGCTCAGGAAGTTATTGTCAACATAAACATTGGCTCGGTTTTAAATCCGGCAATTCGGGTTATTCAGAAAGCCAGCCATACCACACTAATTGCGGCTTCGGATAGTCTACGTGAGGCGAATCTAAAATGGAATGTTGACCGCAGTGTTGCTGAAAATTTTGTTGTTAAAGCAATTACTGGTTAGCGCCTCGCCACAAACATTGTATTATATGAATAATATTGCTTTGCACTAAATACATTGTTTTTGAGTTTCAAGGTTCACCGAGAGAAAATGCCAACAAGGAATTACAGTTACCGTTACAACCTATTAAAGTCTGCTGAAAATAGGCCTCCATCATATATTGCCTCACAGGGAGGATGTTTGCCATAGTTTCCACGCTTGGCAAGAGGGTTAGCTACAGCAGTTTTTCATTTTTAGTCTTTATTAGGAAGACGCTGCTGCCTATCTCCTGATTCTTTTCCCTCTGTTGCCTCTTACGACACCCACGGGATGATATGGGGTAGTGAATATTCTTACACCACCACTACACGGTAATCAAGGAATGAATTGCCTTTCTAACCATTAATCGTTTTTTTTTTTTTACAATTAATAAATCAAATTGGTGGTGGCGTAAGAGATTATATCACCCCATTTCGTCCCATCTGTATCGTAAGAACCGACTATCGGATAAGTCAAAACTATATTTAGCTTCCGATAGATGGCGTTATACTAACTTCTTTTATTCCACGGTGTAGAGCCACACTATAGCTATTATGGTTGTAGCATCAATGGATCAGCTTGACCGGGTTAAGACTTCGCCATCACAAAATACAAACGTAAAAGAGCAGTTTAATGCTGTGGTGTTGCGTATGGTGAGTGTAGAGAACCGTAGACCCTTTTTACTGGAAACGAGGCATTCTATCTTAGTGCAAAATAGAAAAATTTGTGTGTGACAAAATATCTACATTTTGATTCTTAATAGAGGGTAAATCTGCTGCTGTTCATAGGCCTCCCTTGTGAAAAATGATGATAAATGATGTTCACTATCAAAGGAAACTAGGAAAGCACCCGAACATCGGGAATTAAAAATAAAAATAATTAAAATTAAAATTAAACGCGATAAAATCCGTAAAAGTAGTTTTAATCAATGTGTAGTGTTCGCGTAAATATAAGAAGTCATTATTCCGTAGTTTTTTATTTATAATTTTTTTTTATAAATAAGAAATATTTTAATGAAATCTATCACCGATTTTAAAATACAGTGATTACTTCACACTTCAACTTACCTAATCACATTACGCTAAATAGATCGTAGCAGAAACAAAGTTGCTAGCACATATTTTACGCTAATTGCCATTGAAGTTTGGGAAACCGGCGTAACGACCAGTGTTTGAAAGTTTAATTGTTGTTTACTGATTAAGTTATAAAGGAAGAAATAAAATTTATTAGGTGTAACAATATTTAATTGTATTTGCTAAAACAGTTACCTGTTACACAGTTGTTGTACAGTATGCACGACGAAGGCTCGGAGGCGCAGTTTGAATCCGGAATGGAACAAGTATTTGTATGGCCTACAAATAATAATTATTGGTCTGGACGCTTATCCCTGTGAAATTTATGTATGTATAATACCCCCCCAAAACAAAAAGGAGTAAATCCTAGTGTGAGAGTTTTATGGGGAGAACATAGGTCTTCCGTATATATTGCCTCATAGAAGGGGGGGGGGGATTTTTCCATAGGCGCTGTGCTTGGCAGGTGCGTTGGCACACTCATTTTTTATTATTTTAGGTATTAATCGAGAAGTTGCTGCTGTTCATCTCCTGTGTCTTTCCCTATTACGACATTCATGGCATATCTTGTGTCAGTAAATAGCTTGCAATATTCTGATAAATAAAAAATCTGAAGAAAAAAAATTAACAGAAATTTGAACATATAAGTGAAATAAGTATTCCAATATTAGTACGCTATATGTTTAAGAAGGCTTTTAAAGCGTGAGCAGTGAACCCGTACTAATTGCTTGATGGATGCTTAGCATTTATCTTTTGAAGTATACTAATGTAGTATCGAACCTTACTTATTAATTCATTGATGAAGACAATGTTCATGTAACTGGAACCGTGTAAACCACGAATCAATAAATGTATAAAATTACACTTCATGTGCATGGTAGCTCAGGGATCGTATATTTTACGTGCAAACAAACCGGGTTCTATCCCCATCGGCACCAATAGAATTGTTAAATGCAATTTCAAGAACTGGAGAAAAACAAAGTAAAGGACCCTGCATTTCTGAGCGAAATTAGGAACGTCACTTACACACACAAAATTAGCAAATTTGATAATTTGTGTGGTCACCTCGGTGTGCGTCTGTCACAGAAAATTTCCCATAGACTATTTGATATAGATGATTGATAATTGATAGAATCAGACGTTACTTTGCGGAAATTCGTTATAATAAAGATGAATATCTAATTCGCAACCATTTGCAATAATTAAATACAGTGATGTGTCTTACTTGGATTGGAGAGCCCCTCCCGCAATTGAGTGCACTAATCCTGCCACCACTAGTCCCAGCACCACAACTCCCAACACCACTATTCCAAGATATTTATTATTCGTAATTTCCTTTTAAATATTTACATTAATTTAAAACTAGCGACCCTCACCGGCTTTGCACGGGTAATTTCTGGATCTCGACAACAGTGCCAACTAACGGGTCCAACTGAGTTTTTAAAACATTCAGGGTGGTTTCCTGAGTGGTTCAAAACAAACAAAAAAAATCAAAATTAGTCGAGCTATTTTGGAGTTTTTGCGAGACTAACGAAAAGCAATTGACTTTAAATATAGATACGAGTATAATATAGACAAAAGTTAATTTAGTTTTGCAAAAACAATATCGAGTTTCATGGTGTTTTACTTTACGGCATAATGTCTATTAGCGATATTTGATTCCCCATAATTGGCCCATTGAATGTTGATTGGTGTCAAAAAAAATATTCCCGCTGGATTTCTTGCTGGTTCTTCTCAGGACAGAAGTATTTTCCGAACCAGTTTTAAAATAGATAAATGATTTTCAATAAGTATTATGAAGTAATATATTGAATAAAAAATATTCTGTTCTATTGTATTCACCGTACAATTAATGTTAAACGTAATCTAGACACGCGGTAGCGTGTCAAGCCAAGTTCACGCAGAACGGCGAGCCGCACCGTGTGTAATATTACACGAACCATTTGGAGCCACTTTTGACCCCCCCATAACTCAAAAACTATTTCACATAAACGTGTCAAAATTGGTTCATATATTGAGACTTACGAGATACATATGTACTTTAAATATCGTAAACACATCTCTAACGGTTATTTATCACTGACTGACCTATAGATCAAAACTCTTACCCAGTTCAAGATGACCTAGAAAGTTCAAATTTGGTATTCAGATTGGTAATTAGGTGAATACAAAGGAATAAATTATAAACTGGTAAATTTTTATCATTTTTTTTATAATTTTTCGCTTAATTGATTCTATTACGAACACTAAACAACTAAACATTTTCACTTAATTGATTCTATTAGGAACATTAAAATTTACACGGCGGGCGGTGGGAGCGGGGTGCGGCAGCCGGCCTCGCTCATTAAGCGCGAGCGTCGTCTTGTTGTCCGGTTGTCTCTCGATATCCGAACTATATAGGTTGCGGATAAGTTGCGATTTATGCTATGAAATTCATAGGTTTTCTAAAAAATACTTATATATTTGTGGTTATATTATTATTACAATTCTTTTAGTAAGTACGTGCCGCGTGTCTAGATGGTATAGACAATAGTTTAAATCAAAAATTAATAATAATTTTAGTACAGTTATGATAGTTATAAGTAGGTATGTATGTATAGTTAACTCTGAATGAGTTTGAGAATGAGAAATTATTAGTATGTTAAGAAATTGTTCTTTATTGAGAATTCAATAGATAACAGGTAATTTGATTGACGATTCACGATTGATTGACGATTACGTAAATCGTCTTAAATAATTATCTTTTTATAACCTATATTGTACAATAAGTCGTAGAATAGAATTACGGGAGGGTGACACAATTACCTTATACCAAATTATTCCAATGCGTCCCGGTGGAAGCTGCCTATTCCATTTAATTGCCAAGTTTCACATATTAATTAATGTATATGTTCACAGGAAATAATTCGCTATTTGCTTGGCATATGTTATTACTATCCACAAGTCACAAGGCCTTAGCCTTGACAGTGCTCTTCTCGACATAGGGTCCTCTATATTTAGTAGAGGGCAGGCTTACGTTGGAGTCTCCCGAGTGAAAACCTTAGATGGAGTACATCTTAAATTTAATTAATTATTTAATTAATTAAATCTAAGTCAAATCAAGTCACAAGAGAGCTCTATTGTAGAGTACAACCGTCTGCGCACGTTATACCACCCCGACTTGGCCAAATTAAGTATAAACAGAAAATGCGATACTTAATGATCTATTCACTCGAACATATCAAAGGCCATTATCATCATCATTACAGCCCTTCACAAGTCCGCTGCTGAACATAGGCCTTCCTCAAGGTATGCCACAAAGCACGGTCCTGACCCACCTGCATCCATCGACTTCCTGCATGTCTCACCAGGTGGTCACTCCTTCTAGTGGGGGGATGCCCTACACTTCGCCTACCGGTACGAGGCTGCCACTCGAGAACCCTTGGTCCCCAACGGTTGTCGGTTCTTCGAGCTATATGGCCTGCCCATTGCCATTTCAGCTTACTAATCCGTTGGGCTATGTCGGTCACTCCGGTTCTACTGCGGATATCCTCATTTCTAAGTTTATTGCACAGAGAAACTCCAAGCATAGCCCTCTCCATAGCTTGCTGAGCGACTTTGAGTGTCCTCATACGGCCAGCAGTGAAGGACCACGTGTAGGTTCCGTAAGTCATCACTGGCAACACGCACTGGTTGTACCACTTAGTTTTCAGGTTTTGAGGTATATCTGAAGAGAAGATGCGTCGTAATTTCCCGATCGCTGCCCAGCCGAGTTGAATCCGTCGATTGACCTCTCGGTCGAAGTTGGACAACGACCGGCATAGGTGTGACATAGACATTAAACATAATCTTTGTTTTTTCCATGTTCATCTTAAGACCTATCCGTTGGGAGGCACTATTGAGGTCACTGAGCAAAGTGCTTAAGTCCTCCAGCGATTCTGTCATAAGGACTATATCGTCGGCAAATCGAAGGTGAGTGATGTACTCGCTATTGATGTAAATACCGTATCCTTTCCAGTCCAGTAGCGTGAAAACGTCTTCCATTGCAGCAGTGAATAGTTTCGGGGAAATAACGTCACCCTGTCTTACACCTCTCTGCAGTTGGATAGGTTTCGTACTCTGGTTCTGTACTCGGATAGCCATCGTAGCCCTACTGTTTAAACACTTCAGCAATTCGATATAGCGACAGTCAACTTGGCACCGCTGAAGAGACTGTAGCACTGCCCAAATTTCGACGGAATCAAAGGCTTTATCATAGTCCATATACGCCAGGCAAAGTGGCAGATTGTACTCTTCAGACTTCTGTAAAATTTGCCAAAGGGTATGTATGTGGTCTATGGTACCAAAGCCTTTTCGGAAACCGGCTTGTTAGGGAGGCTGGAAGTCGTCGAATCTGCGTGTGAGACGATTCGTGATGACTCTCGAAAACAGCACGTAGACATGGCTCAGAAGGGATATCGGTCTGTAGTTCTTCAAGAGGGCGTTGTCACCTTTCTTGAAGAATAAGACCACCGCACTTCGGATCTACGCCTCCGGAGTAGTGCCTCCATGGAGGACGGAATAAAGGAGCCTCTGAAGGACTTCAAGTACCAGTTTTCCACCCGTTTTCAGAAGCCCCGCTGTAATTCCATTCTCGCCCGGCGACTTGCCGTTTTTAAGATGCTGGAGAGCCATTCTAATCTCGCTCAGACTGACGTCCGGGATATCATCGGAATAGTGTCGGATAACACTTGCTCTTGTATCGTTACTCACACTTGCGTGTGGCTCCAACGATGATGTGTACAGCTGCCCATAGAACCTCTCAATCTCTTGACAGTTGGCTCTTACTGGCAGATAGATCTCTGGCAAAGACTTTGGAGCCCTAGTTCCGCTCGATCGCTTCTTCAATATAAACAGTATTGAAGTTGCGCAAATCTCGAGAGTTTTTGTGTTGCAAGGTCTTGCAGAACTTAGCTCCGACCGCATGTACAGTTTCCAAGAGGTCAATCGATGTAAACACAGAGCACGAGGGGGGACGGAGCGTTTACTTCATCAGACGAGACCTCTCCAACTTAACGTTTAGATTCAGTGTGCCTTTAACCATTCGGTGATCACTGCCAGTTTTCACCCTTGCGATCACTGAGACATCACTGAACAGTTGGCGTCTGGTCGTCATAATGAAGTCAATCTCATTTTTTGTCAAACCGTCGGGGCTCGACCAGGTCCATTTCCTGGGGGCCGCTTCTGGAAGAAAGAGTTAATCATAAATTCGGCCAGCTGCCTACCCCTATGGTTCCGTTGCCCTACTCCAAATTTCCCTAACTTCAGCTCACCGTTTTTTCTCTAGTGCCTAGTTTTGCGTTGAAGCCTCCCATCAACACCGTGTAGTGTTCCTGACAGATAAAATTAATATCAAAGGTACAAGAAAATATAAGAGTTTAATATAAGAGAGAAAATACAGTAGTTTAACAAAAAACATTTGGTATTTATTTTGTTATAAATAAGTACCTACTTATAATTTATGTACAAAAAGTAATGATATCCCATCAAAAACATAAATGTGAAATGAGAGCCAGATACGAATTATATTATAGCCTTCGCAAGTTCTAAACATGTTACTTGTCGGCTCTTATTTTATTATTCCTAAAATTTGGCTTGCTGTTAAAAACTAGCCATCGAACATGATAATTCGTATATGAGAATTAGCCAAGTCAGACCTTAGGTTACAATATATTATCCTAAGTTATAAGAAGAAATGATATTTTATGTTGTTATAAATAAATTTCAGGACTGACCATTGAACTTGGCATCCATTTAGATCTCACTTCTTTTATCGTTGAAGTCAACAACCAAAGCATATATCATTATATTGAACTTGACACTCATTTCACATTTATGTTTTTGATGGGATTCTATTCACAGTGAAAGTTAATAAACTTGGATCATGATGAAAATCCAATTTCCCATATCGTCCCGTGGGTGTTGTAAGAAGCAACAAGAGTATCAGAGGAAAACTGAAACATGGAATATGCAGCAGCATCTTGCTGACAGCTAAAATTAATAAATAGCTTCGGCTGCCAATCCACCCGACTAGCATGACTACAACAGGAAATATCAAATCAAATCACATAATTTATTTGTAAAACATAGGTAAAAAGTTACAAGCTTGGTGTAAAAGGTATGATAAGTAACACTATGTTTCGCCTACAAAGGCATACAAATATTTGTTTATCAATATCACCTGGCAATATGAAAATTAATTTTTAATAAAATAACAATTCCAATTATAATTAGTATGTTTAGAAATAACATTAATTATTATCTTAATTATCAATTACATAAATATAAACATATAATAAATAAATCGTCCATTAATTATTGTGGGTACTAAAAACCATTCATTTTATCTTCAAAGTATTCGTTGATAGAGTAGTATGTAGGAGTAGTAGTAGTATGTCTTTGATGTCTTTTGGGAGTTTATTAAAAATTTTAGGAGCCATACCCAAGAAACTTTTTGAATACAGGGCTGTTTTATGAGGTTTTGTACATAGTTTGTTCCTATGTGTTTATTATTAGCGTTTTCAAATATGCTAAAATGTTTCCTTACAAACATAGCTACTTCGAATATATATAAAGATGGTAAAGTCGGAATGTTAAGATCAATGAAATGCGGTTTGCAACTATCGGTAATCTGCAACTGACATACTGCTCGTAAACATTTCTTTTGCGCTTTAAATACTAGTTCACGTTTTGAAGAATTTCCCCAAAATATTATACCATATCTCAATGTTGAAGAGACGTATGCATGGTAGGCGGTTATGACTGTTTCACGATTTGTGATTTTTATAAGGTTATGTAGTGCATAGTGGAATTGATTTATCTTTTTTTATTATGTATTCAATATGTTTACTCCATGTAATTTTTTCGTCCAGCCAAATTCCCAGAAATTTTGTGTGTTCTTTTTCGTTTACGATTTTAGTTTTATAGTTAATATTAAGTTTTGGTTGTTTTTTTCTTTGTTTGAATGACATAATATGCGTTTTATCCAAATTAATTTTAAGATTATTGTCATTCAGCCAGTCTATTATTCTGTATAAATTCTGAGTTATGTCCGATTCAATTGAGACATTGTCTCGTCCCGTGAATAAAACTGTGCTGTCATCAGCAAATAAGGTCATAGGGTGCTGAGTCACCCGGGGCAAATCATTGATATATATATTAAGAATAGTAATGGACCGAGTACACTTCCTTGCGGCACACCGTAGGTTGTTTGCTTTTGTTGCGAAAGGTATGTTATTTCAATATTAGTACAAGGACAGATCTTTTTTATTTTAGTAATTTGTTTCCTATCATTCAGGTATGAAATAATAAGTTTTAACACATTACCTCTGATTCCATATTTTTCCAGTTTAAGCGCTAAGATATTTAAATCAACGTAATCAAACGCCTTGGTCATGTCCATGAACAAGGCGGTTGTTGGTGTAAGATTATCCATACCGGTGATCACTTTTTCCATTAGTCCATACATGGCCATATTTATGTATTTACATTTTCTAAAACCATATTGTTCGTTTGCTAAGATGTTATTAACTTACAAATAAGAATATAAATTGTTATATATTACTTTTTCTATTATTTTGGAGAATGTTGGAAGCAAAGCGACAGGCCTGTAGTTTTAGGGTCATGTCTGTCCTTCTTTTTATATAAAGGACTTATAACGGATATTTTTAAACCACTAGGAAAAGTACCATTTTCTATACATAAATTCACTACGTAACTTAGAACTGGGGAAATTTCAACGGCCACTAACTTAACTACTTTTGTAATTATATCATCATTACCAGCACTGTTTGTATTTTTTAATTTATTAATTATTTTATATAAATCATGAGGAATACATGCAGGCATAAACGTTGAGTTAAGTCTACTACTTATGTATGTGTAACTTTGGTGACTATTATTAAACTGGTTTATGGGCTGAACTTCATTGATAAAATAATTATTAAATTCCTCAGCAATTTTTTCGGGATCTTATATATATTTATTATTAAAATAAATTTTTGTAATATTATCTTTAGGTAAGTTGTATTTATTCTTATTTATCACTTTCCATGTGGCTTTTGTTTTATTATCCGCATTGTTGATATAATAACTATTGCGCGATTTTTGCGTCAAATTAATGATTTTTCTTAATCGTTTACTATAAGCTTTAAGCTTTCTCTTATTTTCCTTAGTAGGGTGTAGTCGAGAATGCCATAGCATTTCTTGTTTACGTTTACAACACAATTTAATACCATTAGTAACCTAAGTAAGTTTTCTATTTATAAGAATTTTAATTTTAAGTGTCGGAAAGCAAAGATCGTAAAATAGTTTAAATAATTCATTGAATTCATTAAACGCTTCATTAGGATCAAGATATTCATAAACACTATTAAAATTGAGACTTCTGATGTCATTTTTAATTTTTTTTAAGTTTTCTATGCTGTGATTCCGTTTTAACATGAACCAATGAGAGATAGTGTATGTTTTGTTAACAGGACATTTTAAGACTTGAGCAGTATGATCTGATATTCCCAGATCTATCTTTCTGCCTCTTATATTATGAATTATATTATCAATACACTTGCTACTTTGTAAACATGTAGGCTCGCAAATACTCGGTCGTAAGTTAAAATTTAACAGTTTATTTTCTAATTCTGTAAAAAGCCGTGAACTTTGTAAAATATCTATGTTAAAATCCACACATATTATAAGTTTTTTTTTATTGGTACTACAAAATTTTTGTAACACACCTTCAAAGTTATAGAAAAATGTAGTTACGGCGTCTATGCTTTCTTTCGGAGATCTATATAAACAAACAATAATTGTACTGTGTTCTATTAATTCCACACCATAACACTCCACAATGTTAGGGCAGGAATATTGATGTAATTTGACCATTTTGTATTTCAATTTGTTATTTATTAAAACACATGACCCCCCTCTTCTGTTATTTCTGTTCGCGTATGTTGCTAGTTGAAAATTCATGTTCAAATGTATATCATCACCATTTTTCATGTTATGCTCTGTAATGCAGATTACATCTATATTTTTACCATTTTGTGATAGCTCATTTAAATGGTAGGCTAACAAGTCCGATTTATTTATTAAACCATTTACATTTTGGTGTAAAATCAATAAATAATTATACGAGAAAAAGATTAGAGCTATTTTGAGTGTTAAAATTAGAGTTACTGTTTGAATTACTATCTACAGCCATGCAAACATTATCATCATTACCTAACTTATTTGCATTAATTACCAAGTCAGTCTGAGTACAATTATTTATTACGTCTTTTTTAATTGAATATTACAATAGATTACATCAGTTTGGGTGTGTTTATTTTGTGTATTAGTTGGTAAGGGTTTGTGAGCAACATCCTTATTATATAATTCAAAGTTCAGTTTATAATCTAAATGTAATACTTCTTTTAACAATGTTTTACAAAGATTTAAGGTAAAATATTTTCTATAGCGTAATTGCCTACTGTAACTCATATCAATAAATGACATGTTCGGGTGTCTTTTGCAAATATATCTGACTAAGTAGTTTAATTTATTTTCATATAAACTCCTGTTATAGGGTATTTCCAACACTATAATCTTTGATTTTGTTAATGTTTGTAAACAGTTCCCAAAAGCAACTTCAAAATGATAGGGGTCAGTATCGTTTATACCACCAATTATTACTACGATGTCATTTATATTCAGTTCGGATAAAGACGTATTGAGTTGAAGAACGTTGTTAATTTTAGCTCCAGACTTAAAGTAACAGGTAACTTTAAATGAAGTACCTAAAAGTCTTTGCAAGATTTGACAAACATATCGTCCTTGTTGATCTGCAAGTATAACAACATTTCGTATCTTTCTCGGTTCGTCCGGATTGGACCTAGTGACTGGGGATGTATTTACCGTATTTTCATTTCGAATTGTGTTAATACTACCTTTTCGTTCTAAACTTTTATCGCTGTAACATGGTAAAGGCGTTTCGCTATTTTGTGTTTTATTTCCTAGATCTTCTTGACAGGTAAATAAATTTTTGCTCGTAGGAGAATATATGATGGACGAAGACAGTTGTTGTCCACTATTTGGAATAATAAATGTGTTATATATATTTCTAGTCTTCAATTTCCTTACAGAAGTAGGTCTAATTTCAGTGCATGCTATCTTTTTATACATGTTTATTACGTCGTAGCATTTTTGTAGATCATCTTTTAACTGTTTCATTTCACCGTGCAAGTTATCAATTTCGTTATTGGCGGATAATAGTTTGTTAGTCAGTTCTCCTATTTGTTCGCGCATTTCTTCACAGCAACTGTTAGCGCCACCTAGCGATGTATTGGTTAAACTAAACATCGTTGTGTCAAGTACAGATGACTTGGTGATATCTTGCATCGACGTAGATCGTCTATTTTTGCGAATTGTTATGTTATCCATAATATCCATATTGTAAATATACTAATTTTAATAATTCACAAAAATATGGTGTATTGGGTATAGATTTGAAGACACGACTTGTTGTGAAGAACAGACAGCTTATAACGACAGACCACGGAGTGTTTAATTGAGAGTTTGAAATTATGAAGTAGTTTTTAAGATTATTTTAGGATTTGAATAATTGTGGGTATGGTTTGTGTTCAATATTTTTTCTCAACCGTCTTTGTTGTTATTGTATTAGACTTATTTTTTAAATTACACTTTGATACGTTTTATGAAATTAACACCGTATTCATATTTTTTCTTATTTGGTGTTTATTATCACTTCTTTGAACTTCTCTAGATTATTTCACTCACTTTAGCAATGGGTAGGTATATTTTACTGTTTATTTTTCACTAACTTTATATATTTATCATTCAAAACGTGTTAATTCGTTAATAGATGTGTTAATTCAAATATTACAAAATTTTGTATCTTATACTATTCTTTCTTCTGTCTTTTCTGTGTTTTTGTTTACTGCAATTCTTATGGTGTCTAATTACTTCTTTTGATTAAATGTGGTTTTGATGCACTTTATCACTTTTTTGCTAATAAAATACTCTCAACTTTGTTACACACAAAATTCAAAATAAGTCCGTTCACACTAATCACTTTTACTGGACAACGTTTGTAATTTTTATTTACACAATTATAAACTAACTTAATTGTGAAACAACAAAAATAAATTACATCTATTATTTTTTAAATTGATAATATTACGGAGACGATGTTAAGGTGACGACAGCGCGCGTCGAAAACTATATCCAGCCTATTTGGCAATCTATGGTGGAAGCTTATGTTTAGCTGTGAACTTATAAAAATAATAATAACAATCCTTTATTGTAGACACAGAGATCCATATTTACAAGAAAATATAATATAATATATAGTATATCAAGAATAGACATGTTGCAATATTTCAAAAGTCATCGTCATCCAGTAACTTTCACCCAGTATCTGTACATTGCAGTCTGTATCTGCTTATTTGCCAAAAATACGCACAATAGAGTTGCTACACAAGTCAACTCTGGACATAAATGATGCTATCCTCTTTCGATGGATTGCATTAAAAGTGTCAACCCGGGTTTTCACGTACATTTCAGTGGCGCTACAATAGCGATTAAATCCTTCTAATGCTTTTAATCCTTTAATCTAATCTTTTAATCCTTTTAATGAAAAGTCTAAAAATATTTTTGTAAGTTACCCGTATACTATCATGTGTTTTGTTGGTATAGTCTACCCAGAGTTGACACGTAAAACACTTGGCAGAAAGATCTAAACAGTGTAATTTTCATATCCGGCGACCCCTTGCAGAATTTTCGCGCAATCATATTGCCTACTACACACAAAGATCTACGTTGACGTTCCACATCCATGTCATATTTTAAGTCTGAAGTAACAATATGGCCAAGATACTTGAACTTGTTTACTATCTTAATAAATTTTCCATTAAGACGAATCTCGGGCGCGCTCTGAGGTAACTTCCCTGATCTGAAAATCATTATTTCTGTCTTTTTGGAGTTGTAAGTCAAGTTATGTTATTCCGCATATCTTTCACAGATTTCAATTAATTTTTTCAAGCCTTTAATCGAGGGACTGAGCAGCACCATATCGTCAGCATAGCTCTGGTATCATATCTGTCGTCCAGTGTGAGCCCTACCGATTAATTTACCTACGATTAAATCATTAATATAAGTATTGATAAAATCAGGTGAGGTATCAACCCCCTGTCTTACGCCACAAGAAAGCTTATAGCAATCCGATATTTCACAACCCCACCTAATGTTGTCGGTCTGATTACCGTACAAGAACGCCAAGAGATCAACAACCTCAGCCGGGACACCTGTGCTAGGGTCACTTACCTTTTTCCACAGTATTTCATGACTAATTGTATCAAAGGCAATAAATAGGCCGTAGTAATAACGGTGACGAGTTCTACTTGTCTTCGCTACTCTTAATATTTACGTATTTATTCAAATTCTTGGACATATATTTATATATATTATTTCACCATTTATGATTATTTTCTATTTTGATTTTTGCTGCACGGGCTCTTTTAATTCTATATCTATTTGACTGGGGGAGGATTCCCTATGACGTTAAGTCCGCCATGTCTTATTATATATATATATATAAATATATATATATATATATATATATATATATATATATATATATATATAGTAAACCCTCGTTAACACGAACACGAAAAAAACAGACAAATAGTTCGTGTTACAGGGGAGTTCGTGTAATCCGAATAATGCAAAAAATGAATTCGTGTTTCTAAACTCAATATTATGATTCATCATAGAAACATTTTTATTAATAAATTTGATTTTATTATTTTATATTTACAATAATTTTTAAAAGCCAAATTGTTAAGAAGCCTTTGCTTTTGTTAATTAGTTTTCAAAAGTTTACAACCTTTTCAATAGCTTTTGTAAGACGGAAAGAAAATTTGAGGTATTGTTTCTATTTTTAGGTACTCGAGTGAATGTTTGATATACTAATCATTTGTCTATTTTTAGAAACTCGAGTTAATGACTTTTCTAATCTCTTCAGCATTTGTTTACCGGTATTTGTATTGACCGAAAAAGGACAAAAATATACAAAATACATGATTTGGGAATTTTTATAGTTCGTATACCAATTAACCGTGAGGGACTAAAAACGAAGATTAACGAGGATTCGTCTTAACCGAACATAATTACATTGAAGCTTATGGAACTATTGTCTAGAGCAAATTTTTGTTCGCCTTAAACCAAAATTCGTGTTAACCGTGTTCGCATTAACGAGGGATACTGTATATATATATATATATATATATATATATATATATATATATATATATATATATATATATATATATATATATGCTGAGAACATTGTAAACCGACACTCCAAATAACAAATAAAATTTAAATGATTTCGGCAAGTATCGAATTTGGACTGCTGACGTACTATGAATTTACATTTTGATTACCGAATTTGACTCATAGTTTAATTGAAAAGAAATGTAAATATAATGTTTCAGTAAAATATTTTTTTTACATTTTTAGTACTTTTTTAAGTGCTTGTTCATTTGCAATACTTATGTGAAATACGCCGATAAATATAAACCGAGTTTCTCATAAATATTGTTATGTTTCTGAAAACATGATAGATACCTTAATAAATGACGAACTGTTTTAGAGTGTTATTAAATATAAAGTAGTAGCCTATGTAAGTCTCACGTCTGTGCATAAGGTTTCCATGAAATCTCACGGAGATATAGACGGAACTAATTTTCATTAAAATAAAATTCATTAAGACTGAAGAGAAGCTTAAGCAAAATGTGGACTGTGGATTTTACATTTTTTTATAGAATACGGGTGATAAATGAGCACACAGTCAACCTGATGCTAAGTGGATGCTGTGGCCCATAGATATCTACATTTATCCTCGATTAGAAATCAAAACGCCGTCACCCCTGAGGAGAAAAAGATGGAATGCCTCAATAAAATAGGGTCTTCGGAACTCTACACACTTAACTCTACAACCATAAGAACACAGCAGTATTAAGCTGCTGTTTTACAACGGTCTTTCCCCGGTTGAGCCTACTCATTCGTGCCACAACTATAATATAGCTGGAGACATTACCTACATCTTAGTTCGCGGGGGTGACTATGTATCTGCATTTTGATTTTTAATCAAGGATAGTTGTAGATGTCTATGGGTTTCAGCACCCACTTACCACCAGTTAGACTGTGTGCTAGTTTGTCTCTTTTAATCTTATATAAAATTTTACTCTAAGAAAATGATGATAATAATAATGAAAATACTTAGTAATGAAAATTGTAATTTTCAAACCACTGAATAAACATATAAATGTTTGTTGCTTATATTATATAATTTATTAGTAACTTAAGGCAAAATATATTATTTACTGTTTGCATTTTATGTCAGATGTTACATTTTAAAAAAGGTACAACATAGATCGTCAGCGGTCTTTCAAATTATTACACAACGGTTAAAACTTAATTTAAACTTTATTGATATATGTTATGTAATATTTGAATTGATTTTTATATAAGGTGTAACGTTATTTTTTTCCTTTTTATGGAAGTTAATTTTCAAAATGGTTGTTAACGATTCTATAATTTCTAATAACGTTAAAGAACGCAACGTTATTACAACTTATAGAATCATTATAATTTGTAATCATATAAAAAGTAGCCTAGAAATGAATCTTACTATCTACATGCAAAATATCATAGAAATCCCTTCAGTAGTCTTTGCGTGAATCGTGAATACTTAAACAAAAAGGACGAAAATTTTAAAAAACCACTAAATTTCCTTCAAGATACTTAATTTAGTCCAGTGGACTTTTTCCAAGAAATATTGAAATTATACACTATATGACTTTTCTACAAATATATTTTATGTATAGTTATCAACCTTTTGCCGTATAAAAACCTATTAAAGCTGTTCCTTCATTCAAAGGAATCTACTGAAGCTTTCGTTTACACTTGGCGGAGTATATTTGCCTTATTTTTGTTTAGCGTTAAGGGCCGTATATTTTCTTTGGGCACAATTTCTCTGAAAGTCACTCAAGTAGAAATTAGGAATATTTTAGCAAAAATATCGACAATATTTTGAATGTGTCTTATATAATAAAAGTTTCAGCTTTGAAGTTGAGGGCAAAAGTTTCAGACGTATTTATTCATTAAAATATGTTTTAGTATATTTTAAATTTAACATATTTTACGAATCTATTTAAAGAAATAGTATTTATGTTTAATTATATATTTTATAACTATAACATATTAGACTATTAAAAAGCAACCAAACTATGTTCGAAACGCAATTAAGTCAAAACGCTTCGCTTTGTATTTTTCCGTTTTTGAACATGTGTTGGCAGAAATTAATAAAGATCTTCAAGATCTAGCTATACCAGATATTATAGACTTATTAATATAAATAAAAATAGATAAGCTCGTTTTTAAACAATAAAACCGGTAACTGTAGTCTTCCCTTGGACACAGAAGCTTTTAGAAGGATTTTTTGAAAATTGCAGAAACTTTGACTAAAAACTGCGTCGTCCACCGCAGTTTTTTTTTTGTTATTTTAATCCTGAGAAAGTGTATAACTTCAGTAAGGCTATAAAAAGATCTGAAAGAATTTTATTGAATTGGCAGAGCCACGCTGCAGCTATATTATGATTATAGCACGAATGATTCGCTCGACCGGAATAGACCACGCTCTTACAGAATACAAGCGTTAAGTAGCAGCTTAATACTGCTGTGTTTCGTATGGTAAGTGTATAGATTCGGAAACCATTTTTTACTGAAAATAATACATTCCATATTAGTCCTCAGTGGTGACAACGTATCTGCATTTCGATTCTTAATCGAGGATAAATGTGATGATGTCTATGGGCTACAGCATCCACTTACCATCAGATAGACAGTGTGCTTACTTGTCACCCTTATTGTATAAAAAGTTGATTAATTAATTCAAGATTTATAACTCTGATAGGGTAGTAAAAACGCCTTTAAAAAGTAATAAATTCATGTTCCCTGAATTTTATAGCGGAGGCACTAAAGTGGAAAAATGCATCGATACTAATAGCCCATACTTCACAAAACTACTACAGACCTGTGAGCTAGAGGCCAGGTACTGTGACCAAAGAGTCACAAGAAAATAATATTTTCTCTATGAATTACGTTCTTAAGTACTAAATAATATCCCGTATAGTGGCGGGTAACAATATTCACTACACCATATCTACCCGTGAGTATCGTAAGAAAAGACAGAGAGAAACTGAGGAAGCTACATCTTCATAATAACAGCAAAATATCAATACAAAACTGCGGTTGCCAACCCACTTGTCAAGCGGCACACTTCATTCCTGGCAACGATGGCAAATATGGTAACGGTAATGGTTGCAGCCTAAGATGAATTGACTTGTCAACACATAACGCACGCACTTTCTCACAGTAATCATCGATTCCGGCAACTTGTTCTATCACCGAGATGGTGATATGTCTCTCTCATTAACAACGTTGTAAAAATTGGGAGTGTGTCGACGAGGTTTGCGTACCTTATACAAAGAATAACCAAACAGTATTCGCTGAAGGTCATGAAAGCTTACACACCAAACTTGGCACATGCCGATGTGAAGGTTGAGTAAGTGTATGAGGATATATCTAGAGCCATGCATCCTTCCAAAACCCACTATATGATTTGAATGGGATACTTCAAAAATAAATAAGCACAAGAGAAAACGGTGATTGTTGGTAGGAAAATTTGGGATAGGACAATGGAAGCTAAGGGGCCAGCAGCTGGCTGAAGCAGCCCCACATAAAGTGGACGCGGTGGAGCCCTGACCAATGGACAAAAAAGAGATTGACTTCATCAATATGAGGACTAGACTGGGTAAAGTTGGAGAGGTCAGGTCTAATAAGTAAAGTAAAAGTAAAGTTACAGCCTATATACGTCCCACTGCTGGGCTCAGGCCTCCCCTCATTGCTGAGAGGGTTTAGGGCAAGGAAGTGTCCGCCGCGCTGCCCAAATGCGTGTTGACGAACTTCACATGTCTTCGAAATATTTTTTTTCTTATTCCTCAGACATGTAGGTTTCCTCACGATGTTTTCCTTCACCGCCGAGCACGTGGTAAATCAGCACTTAAAATTGCAATTAAAAATTTCATTGGTGCCGGCGGGGATCGAACCCGGGTTACTCGCGTTCTGTTATATTTACAGCCAGCGTTAACCACTGAGCTACCACGGTTCTTACGTCTAATGAAATCATGAAATTAATGCTACGTCTCCCTTGGGCTTTGATCCAAAGCCCCGAAAGGTTTCAGCTTGAGTTACAAAATCGTTTTCAGTGCCCAGAAGACTGATGTGCTGTAGACAGTATGAATGACAAGCTCGTGGAATCTGTCCACACAGTCTGAACTACGTTCTGTAAGACCCGTCGTAGAAGAACACAAAAACTCTCCGATCACACTCTTAATCTCATGGCTGTTAGACGGGAAATGAAGCTGCAACCTTCAACAGATTTAAAAGCTTACAGGCAACTGAACAGACAGTTTTTCAAATTTATGTGGCATGACTTACACAACTTCAATACGACTCGTATTGAAGAAGCAATCGAGCGGGGGCTCCAAAGTCTTTTTCGGTCTGTTTTCCAGAAAGAGCCAACTATCAAAGCTAAAAAACGAATGTAGCAGCATCGTTTCTGGGACGCTTGAGATTTTGAGTGAGATTGAGAAGTTCTATGAACAGCTGTACATCATCATCATTGGAGCCACATCAAGTGTGAGTAACCAACAATGGCTCTCCACCACCTTAAAAACGGCAAGTACCCAGGCGAAGGTGGAATTACAGCGCAGCTTCTTAAAGTGAGTGGAAAACCGGTATTTGAAGTTCTTTAGCTCTTTTCATCCTCTATGGTGGCACTACTTCCGGGAAGTGTAGTAGTGCGGTGCTCATGTTCTTTAAGAAAAGCAAAAACGCTCTATTGAAAAATTATCTGGTTTCCGTTTTAAATCCTTTGCTTTAGTATCATAGATGACGAACCAACCCTTCGGTAAATTGTACAGAAGACGGAAGAGTATCTACCACTTCATCTTGCGTAAGTGAACTATGAGAAAGCCTTTGATTATTTCGAAAATTGGCTGATTCTGCAGTCCTTTTAGTAGTGCCAAGTTGACTGTCGTCATAACGAATTACTGAAGAAAGTATAAGATTTACAGTAGACCAACGATGGCGAACCAGAGTAAGAAACCTATCCATCTGCAGAGAGTTGTAAGACAGGGTGATGTTATATCCCCGAAACTCTTCACCGCTGCATTGGAATTTTTCCCTGCTGTATTGGACGACGTTTCTTAGCTACTGAACCGGAAATGCTACAGTATGAACATCAATGGCAAGTACATCACTCACCATCAATTTGCCAACGATATAGATTTTATGACAGAACCGCTAGAGGACCTAAGCACTATGCTCAATGACTTCAATAGTGTCTCCCTGCCAACGGATAGATCTTAAGATAAACGAGGACAACACAAAAGTCATGTTTAAAGTCCATGTCACATCTATGCCGGAAGTTGTTGGGAACACTAAGCTCGAAGTTGTTGACGAGTACATTTACCTAGGACAAATAGCCCGATAATAAATAGTTGATCGAACAACTAGATAAGTGTGTACATTTGGTTTGCGTATTTAGCAGGGATGAGAGATATGATAAGGATATAGAACGACAAGTGAACGCAGGAAATAGACTAAATGGGGCCCTACACTCTATTGTGAAGCGTCAGAATGTCAAAAAAACTACGTATGGTAATTCACAACGCTTGCACTTTAACGTATGGTAGTGGAAGTTGGGTGTGGCAGAAAAAGCAAGAAAGTAGAATAAACGCTGTAGAATGCGGCCGTTAAGGAGTATGTTATGGCTGAATCTCAATGACAGGGTGAGAAATTGTGTGATAAGAGAAGAGTGTGGTTTGCAAGATGATGTTGTGACCAGGATTAAGAAAGGAATGCTTTGGTGGTTTGGTCATGTGGAAAGAATGAATGAGGAAAGAGTGACAAAGAAAATGTATGTTGCAGAAGTGAATAGCAGAGTCGGAAAGGGACGTCCTAGGCAAAAATTTATCGACCAAATTAGCGATTTATTGGAAACGGGACCAATTTGGAGTATCCGTAACCGACGAGCTTGTATGCGTAGGTATATGGATGGAGGCGAGAGAGGTGTGTCAGGATCGTGCCAAATAGAAGTCTGTAGTCTCTGCCTACCCTTCTGTGTGACACTCGTGAGTGTTTATGATGATATGAAATAGTCCGACTTGGTAATTCCAACTTCGACCGAGATGTCAATCGACGGATTCAATTCGGCTGGACAGTAATCGGGAAGAATACGATGCATCTTGTCGCCAGGCGTACTTTAAAACTTTAAGACAACCGTGCTTTGTAGCATTCTTTAGGGGAGGCCTATGTTCAGCAGTAGACTTGTGAAGGGCTGTAACCGTGATGATAATGAATGTTGATGTACTAAATAATTTCAACATGATATTATAATTTACCATCAAATTTACAATATGTGTGCATTTTCAATATTATATTAAGACTAATCGACTTCAAAATATCCCTGAAAAACTTTCTAAAGTCAATCGAAAACGTGGTTCATTTCATCTTGTTAGGAACTTCAAAACGCAAGCGCAAAGTTATATTAAATTAAGCTCAACTCACATTATAGTATAATTAAAGAACTGATAATGGTTCCTACATTTGCTAAAATGTGGTTTTATAGCTAGGGATTGACTTTCATATCAAACAAGAAATGTAAGTACTCGTAATATGTATCTGGATATATGAACTACCAGATACCTAAATAAATGACCTACCTTCCTAAATAAAGAAGCAACAACATTAAAACATAAGTAGTCTTATTGGGGTAAGGATTTGAGAACTTAAACTGTAATGCGTTCGAATCTACAATTTTCTTATTGTATTGAAGCAATTCTGCATTATCACTTTAACCTCACCTGAATTCAATGATAGTAGTAATATTGTTGACGTGTAGTGTTGCAGTACTGCCATGTTGTAGCTACATACCAAATCCATCACCACATTTCTTCCCGTGGATATAGTAATATAATGCTATGGGAAAAATCAAATGGTAGTAACTAGTATATGGTGGTTTTTTAAATATTATTAGGCAGTGCCTGACTAATTTCGCACCTGACGGTAGTTGGTGGTCCAGCCATATAATTTGCAACGCAAAACTTTTTCTTGCATTAATAATGAACCTATTTACACTCTGCATCTGCGATCATGTTCAAGATCTCCCCACCATTACATTCGATAAAAATCGAACCGATTCGGAGATACGAGGGAAAAAAAACTCCAAATTTCAATAGAGAAGATGGATGGTGCTCCACCTGCTGCAATTAACAAAATTAACCCAAACTATCACTCAAGACTTCATGATACTATAAGCTTTTTCATCACCAAAATAATATTCAAAAACTATATTCTCTTGTAAAATTAAAAAACATAATCCTAATTTAGTTTTATTCATGAACCGTTTGGTTTAATTGCATAGTATTTCGACAGCTAAGGTGTCAAGACCGGCCATCAGGTCCAATGATAGATTGAACAGGATGGAATTAAATCACGCAACCGTGTAAAATACCAAAAGGTTAGCTACTTTGCGCCTGTCCTCAATACTGGTTTTGGTCATATTTGTGTCACTAATAGGCTTTTTTTACAACATAAGTGTGAAAAACGAGCACACAGCCTAGCTGATCGTGAGTTGTTGCTGTGGCCCATATACATCTACATTTATCTTCAATTAAAAATCAAAATGCAGATGCGTTGCCAGCCCTGAAGACTGAGATGGAATGCCTCGTTTCCAGTAAAAAGGGTCTCCGGTTCTCCATATTTACGATAAGAAACACAGCAGCACTAAGCTGCTATTTTACGCTGGTATTCTGTGAGAGCGTGGTCCTACCCCAGTCGAGCCGACCCAATGGTGCTCCAACTACAATATAGTTTCAGCATGGCTTTACCTCGTAAATATAGCTGCAGCATGGCTCTACCACGTAAAACGTCTTTTCAATGAGCCTAAAAGTGATAAATGGCATTTTGTAGCATTAGGCCAAATATGGCAGCAATACGACTACTCCATGCATAATTGGACTTGCGCTTTGTATAATATAAATGTAAGCAACTGTCACTGAGTAAATTATAGCCGCAACCTGAAAAATATCCTAATTTCAATAGAGAAGAGGCTGGGTGCTACCATCTGCTTGGGATCCTATAATTTATAAAATTAAATCCCAACCCAACTTCTCTTCTGCTAAAAGTTAACGGCAAGATTTCACGATACTATAAGTTCATCCTGCGTAGATCGGAACGTAAATTAATAATTTTATTCTGAAGGTAGTCGTGGTTAACCATGGCATTGGGACGTCGAACACCTTAGTCTCCCCCGTGACCATAGTTGCTGTAAAGTGCTCGAAACTCGAAACGAAGATATAATCCGTTAAAACTAGTTTTATTTAAATGTGGAGTATTCACGTAAACATGAAATCTAATCGTGATAAATTCCACGCAAGCGAAGTAGCGAGTAGTATCATATCGAAATTTTAGGTTTCTGCACTCCTTCCTCATATTATATATACTTAAACTATGCCAAATCGCACTCTTCTTCTTGAACACAATATACTTTAAAAGGGCTACAAAGTTTTATCTTTTGGATATCTTATCTTAATTTCTGATATTCTAAAACATACATTATATATGAACAGGTAAACTGCAACTTTTAACATCGAATATTGCGAAATATTAACATTGTGTTTTTAAGATTGGCTTCTAGATAACTTCCGTGCCGAGAAATGAGGCGACGAAGCGAGTAATTATGCTTAAAGGCATTCAAAGGCTTTCCTCTAGAACGTTGATAAATTAGTTAATGGAGCAAGCTTTTATTGTCTTTCTGTTACTTTTTTATTCTTTACTTCTATTCTTTATTTCTATAAAATTGAAAAAAAAAATCTCTTTTGTTGTACTGTTTTTATCTGGCTGATTTTGGTATAAATACATATAGGATATTAAGAAAAAGAAAAATAAAAAGTAAAAACACTTTTTCGCGATTTTTCAATTGTTTTTCTGTCCGCAAAAATGAGTGAATCTAACGAAGAAATTCGATGTAGTTTTTTTTTTAGGACAACTAACAAGACGTACACGAACACAATGTAAATACTACAAATTACAGGAAGGTTTATATCTAAGTGTCGTCTTAATTAAAGGTTGCCACGGCATGCAGTGTGGACAACGAATATGTTTTTTAAAACTTACAACTATAAACTTAAAACTAAGTCTAAATGTTAGTTAAAAGTAAAGAACTGCATAATTTTTCGTTTGAATTTTTGAGGCTTATCAGCAAAAATATCAACGTCACATGTCCTGCAGAGCTGGTTATATTGCCTCTGTAACCTGTTTATGGTGGCGTGGTGACCCAAATTAGTTTTACTGCCTTCAACTGAAAATGGGACGTATCGGCTGACATGCACTATCTTAAAAGGTACCTTGAAATTTATTGAACTTAGTAGGTATGGACAGTCTACGGTTCCATTGACGATTTTGTGTAGCAACATGAAATCCAGCAAAAGCCTCCGCTGTTGCAGGGTACTTAATTTAAAATACGTCAGTCGATCTTCGTATGAGGGTAGATCCTTTATTTTGTAATTTTGGTACAAAAGATACCACAAAAAACGCTTCTGGATAAGCTCTATGCGTTTCACGTAAATGGCATAAAATGGAGACCAGACCTGACTACAGTATTCGAGGCTGGAACGGACTAAAGACTTGTAGAAGGATATTTTCGTAGAGGTCCTCTTAAATTCTTTAGAATTACGCAACACGAACCGCAACATTTGAAGACCTCTTGTAACAATTCCATTAACGTGCTTATGAAACCGCAACTTTTTGTCCAGAATTACACCCATATCTCGAACAGATTACACTTCTACCAAAAGATGACCATCAATATTATACATAGGTGTCGGAACATTTACACACCTTAAGAATCTTATAATTTTACATTTATCGAGGTTCAAAAATAGTCTGTTCTTGATTAAAACTACTTTTACGGATTTTATCGCGTTTATTTTTGCTTTTAATTACTTTTATTTTTAATTCCCGACGTTTCGGGCGCTTTCCAGCACCCATGGTCACGGGGGACTGAGATGACTGACGTCCCGATGTCATTGTTAAGCCCGGAGTACCTTCAGCTTTTTTAATTATTGTTTATGGTCCGATCTCCTCAAGTGTCATATTCCTCTACAAGATGCAGGAGTGTACAAGCTTGATTGTGAATGTGGTCTCTCTTATATAGGACAAACAAAAAGATCAATTAGAACCCGCGTAAAAGAACATATAGCTGATATGAAACATCAAGGTTCCGGGAAGTCTGCAGTTTGTGATCATATCCTGGACGGCTCCAACCATTACATCAGATTTGATAGACCACAAATCCTCGCGAAAGAACACCAATTCCTACCAAGGATGATACGTGAGGCTATTGAAATTAAAAAAACATCCTAATTTTAATAGAGAAGGAGGCTGGGTACTACCACCTGCTTGGGATCCTATAATTAATAAAATTAAAACTAAACCCAAGCATACCACTGCAAGAACTCAAGACATAGTCAGTTCATTTTGCATAGATCGGACCATAAACAATAATTAAAAAAGCTGAAGATACTCCGGGTTTAACAATGACATCGGGACGTCAGTCATCTCAGTCCCCCGTGACCATGGGTGCTGGAAAGCGCCCGAAACGTCGGGAAAAGTAATTAAAAGCAAAAATAAACGCGATAAAATCCGTAAAAGTAGTTTTAATCATGTGTAGTGTTCGCGTAAATATAAGAAATCATTAATCTGTTCTTAATGCACCACAAAGACATCCGGTCCAAATCCTCTTGCAATAGGAGTTAAATTTTAATCTATGGTAACCGCGGTTAACTATGACATCTGGACGTTGAAAATCTCAGTCCTTCCCGTGACCATGGGTGCTGTAAAGCTCTCGAAACGTCGGGTATATAAAAAGCTAAATATACGCGATAAATTCCGTAAAAACTAGTATTATTTCAAGGTGCTTATTAATTCGGTGCATCTTTTGCTAAGTGTTTGTAATTCAAGTTCTTCCAGTGGGTTTTTGTATTTACGGTACCTCAAAAAAAGTTTGTTTTTTCCTTGAGGAGATGTATGAGTTCCTTTGTGTACCATACTGGAAACTTTTTTGTGGAGGGTTTACATTTTCGAACGTACTTAGTAATCGTGTCTGTTAAAATAGCATAAAATTCTCTTACCATGACATCAACCGAACATGAAGATTGTATACGGTCCCATGAAACTGAATTTAAATGTGTTATGATTTTATCGTAGTCTAAGTGTAACTAAGTGAGTGTGGTGAGAGTGGGGGTTACTCAAAAGAGAGTCACCACGCACCACACCACTGACCTTCAGCGTACTGGAGAGAACGAGATCAAGAATTCTACCTTTGTCATTTAAAATATAGTTATATTGAGTGAGATTATTAAGAGCAATAAAATCCAGTAGAGCATTATCTAATGAGCTTTTGGTTATAAAACTGAGTAGAGAAGACGTATTACGTTTATCCCAGATAATGTTACCCATATTGAAGTCGCCCATAATTAATGTTTTTGCATTTGATTCCAACACACGGTTTGTATTTTCAATGTAACAATCAAGAATGTGTTTTTGTAAAGGTGACTGAAGATATACACAACACAATAATATGTTTTCAGAGGAATTAGCTCTTCCGCCTATCTCCAATTCCACCCATACATCCTCACAGTCGCTTTCCAGATGTGACATCCTACGAGAGCAGATATGTTTGGATACTGCAATGAGCATCCTGCCACCAGGACCAGGTTTATTACTATGGAAGTCACTAGTCTCCCGGTCGCGCCTGTACACTAGATATCGCTCACTAAAAAGTTCACCATCGTATATAACATTGTTAAGCCATGTTTCGCATAAGAAAATGACGTCGTAATTAGAACTTAATACACTATTATAAAACTCTGTGGTTTTTGTGCGGAGGCCGCGTACGTTTTGATAGTAAATATTTAACGTATTGAATTTTAAGCCTTATTAAATGTACGCTTAGCTTGAGAAAATTTAGACTAGCTTATGATAACCGTTCCAATGTTGTTGAGTTTCGCACAAGTATGTATTCCGATGTATCCGTCTTTCGCATGTAAATGCGGCCGCCTCGAACCAATACATGCTTATACTGCAGCTCCCTAACTCGAGCGCGCGCCGACGCATAGAGATACTTATTTTCAGGCGACAGATTTTCTGTTACGTATATGGCAGTGTTTTTTCTGTTCCGAAGCCGAGATGCCCGGTGTTCAGCCTATCTTGCGGATGATGTTTATTGTACTTTATAGTTGCGGCCAAAAGCGTATCTCGCGAGCGAGGGCTATTTAACTTAATTAATTTACTCCTTCAAAAGAGTCATCGCCAAGGCAAAGTCAGAGCACATAGGCAGAATTGGCGAGAAACTAGTCCACCTTCCTTCTGGAACCCGTGCATTCTGGTCTCTCGCCAAGGCTGTCCAGGGGAATTTCTATCAGCCATCTTTTCCATCTCTGCACAGGGAGGACGAATCACTGGCCCATACCGCAAAGGAGAAAGCCGATCTTCTAGGCTTTTTCTTTGCGTCCAACTCGACTCTCGATGACGGGGGGAGTACGCCGCCGACCATCCCGCGGCGTGAGTGCTCCATGCCGGAAGTGCAGTTCACACAGCGCTCGGTTCGCAAAGCACTCCTCTCCCTGGACATCCACAAGTCGAGTGGGCCTGACGGAATCCCCCCAATTGTGTTGAGGATGTGTGCTCCAGAGTTGGCACTTTTCAGGTACTCCTACTCCCTAGGCGTAGTCCCAAAATCATGGAAGACGGCTTTCGTCGACCCGATCCCTAAAAAAAGCGACCGCTCAGACCCGTCCAACTACCGGCCTATCGCCATCACCTCCTTGTTCTCCAAAACAATGGTGTCCATTGTAAACTGCCAGCTCATGAGGTACCTTGAGGATCACCAGCTGATTAGTGACCGCCAATACAGTTTTCGCCATCGTTGGTCAGCTGGTGATCTTCTGGTCTACCTAACTCACAGATGGGCGGATGCAGTAGAGTCCAAGGGGGAGGCATTGGCCGTTAGTTTGGACATTGCGAAGGCCTTCGATCGGGTTTGGCACAAAGCGCTTCTTTCGAAGCTCCCTTCCTATGGGCTTCCCAAGAAATTGTGCGATTGGATCACCAGCTTTCTTGCAGATCGGGGCATCAAGGTCGTTGTAGACGGTGCAAGCTCCGATTGCAAGCCTATTAATGCTGGTATTCCACAAGGCTGCGTGCTATCGCCAACGCTGTTTCTTCTGCATATCAATGATATGTTGCAAACCCGTAGCATTCATTGCTATGCGGATGACAGCACTGGTGATGCTCTTTACACCGGCCGAGCCAATATTTCTCGGGAAAACGTCTCCCAGTGCCGGGACAAACTTGTGTCTGAAGTCGAGTTTTTGCTGAACAGAGTCTCGGATTGGGGGCGACTAAATCTAGTCCAGTTTAACCCCCAAAAGACACAAGTTTTCGCGTTAACCGCTAAAAAGTACCCCTTTGTCGTATCTCCTCAGTTTCAAGGCACTCCCCTTGTTGCCTCAGCCAGTATCGGAATCCTCGGCGTCGACATATCGAGTGACGTGCAGTTTCGTGGTCACTTGGAAGAGAAGGCCAAATTGGCCTCTAAAAAGCTTGGCGTGCTCAACAGAGCGGGACAGAATTTCATGCCGGCACACCGCCTGCAACTTCAACTACAAGGCGCAGGTTCGGCCGCACATGGAATACTGTTCCCATCTCTGGGCTGGGGCTCCCCAGTACCAGCTCCTTCCACTTGACCGCATCCAACGCAGAGCGGCTCGAATCGTCGACGACCGAGTGTTTTCCGATCGGCTCGATTCACTGTCACTGCGAAGAGATGTTGCATCTCTTTGCATTTTCTTTCGCATATACCATGGAGAGTGCTCTGAGGAATTGTTCGGATTAATCCCAGCCGCCAAATTTCGTGAACGTACTACGCGGCAAACGTCGCGATACCATCCACATCATCTGGATGCTTGGCGGTCCACCACTGTACCTTTCCAGAGGAGTTTTCATCCGCGTACAACCTCTCTGTGGAATAGTTTACCACCAGCGATTTTTCCGGACCGATACGACCAGGGGACCTTCAAGAAAAGAGGGTACTCCTTTCTATAGAGTCGGCAACGCACCTGCAATTCCCCTGGTGTTGCGGTTGATCATGGGCGGCGTTAGTCACTTAACATCAGATGAGCCGCATGCTCGTTTGCCCCCTCTTCTATAAAAAAAAATTGAGCGGGGACGTGGACTCTCAGGATTCTTTTTCGCAATACGTGAACAGTAAAATATATTCGCTTCATTTACAGGACAAGATACGGTTTTACCAAGTTGCTTAACACTTGCTTTGGCCCGCAGATTTGCTAAATGTACTGACGAAGCAAAGCTTTTCAAGGCTTACTGTCAGTCATTTTATACGTGCAGTCTGTGGGTTAACTTTACGCAGATGACATACAGTGATCTTCACGTACAATACAATAACGCGGTCCGGGTATTGATGGGGCTGCCGCGTTTCTGTAGCGCTTCTGCTATGTTTGCGGAGGCTCACGTAGATGGTTTCACCGCCATAATGCGTAAACGTTACGCTTCACACATTAGGCGCATTCGCGACAGCCCCAACAGTATCTTGTGTGCTTTGGCAGACCGTTGGGACTCGCCGATGCTTGCTCGATGGATACGGCAGCACGCAGTCAAGTAGTCATCTTGCGGGCAGGCCCGGGTGCCATATTTGTTTGTGTGGTTTTTCTGTTTGTCCTTGTTTACGTTATATGTGTTATGTTTCAATAGTCAATTACTAACATTAGTTATAAGCTCTAAAAATTGTTACTAACCTATATGGATCATGACGTCCGAAATAAACGTTTATTATTATTATTATTATTAACAATGGACAATAGGTTTTCAGACTTCCTTTCTGGAACGTATTGGATTTCCAAGTTTGAGGCGCGGGAGATTTGTTCGAGTTGGTTAAAGCGACTGGTGATATAGTTTAATTCATTCCGTAGGCATTACTTCTCCTTTAAGATTGTCTCAATGTTGCTTTTACATGTAGTAATTTCAGTGTTTAGTTTGTCAAAGGAGTCGCTAATAAAATTTATGGAATCCTTTATAGAACCAACTTCGTTCCTAAAAGCTTTCAATTCCCAGTTTAATTCCTCCTTTATCTCCCTAATACATTTATTAATGAAACCTCGAAGTTCCTCCTGGTACGCAGCTCCACGCACGACACACATGAGCCGGAGCAGCCGCTTTGCGCGGCTACGGAAGCGACTATGGCCGCTTGTTTGGATGTTCTCTGCTTTCCACGGCGTGATGTCACATTGGCGTCGGCGTGGGCACTACTAGTAGGTGTTGACGGACAGACCGGCGTATTTGAATTATCACTGCGCGGCTTTTTGCTGCGACACTCAGGGCATATACAACTCATCTTGGTGTCAGAAGAGAGTCTCTCGAATTCGGTGGGCGAAACACCAACGCACTGGCCATTATAAAAACGTAAACAGGTGCAGCATTCTAAGAAATCGTAATCGTCAATCGTTGAATGATGAGCGGCGCATTGATGCATGGTGAGTGTTGTTTATTATAAACAACTGGGTTTGACGTGGGACGGTCCGCACAGGTAGCACAAGCGGGTGCGAAAGTGGGACAGCAATTATGTCGACTATCTCTTATCGCGGCGGGGGTGCGGCAGGTCGTCCCGCAAATTAACTGTTGTAATGTTTATTAAAAACGCACTATGCACTCACGAGACAATAGCAAAGATTACTACGTCGTTCACCTGTTTTAGTACACAAAATCGCGCGCACGGATCGGGTATTTCATTAGATAGACCGATAACACGTCCATTACGAAAGCTTGTTTGGACGACAATGACCAATTTTTACATCATTTTAAAAATTTTAGAAAAAATAATAAATATTAGAATCATGAAGTATTTAAATAAATATAACATATTATCAAAAATCAATTTGTATACAGACAAAAAATTTCCACTGAAGATGCGATTTTGGCCCTTACTTTTTTAATCATGGAAAAAATGTATTACAGTATTTCTTGATTTGAAGAAGGCATTTGACACCGTCTCTCTCCACACTCTAGTTGCTAAACTGGATCATATCGGCATTTGTAACAAACCAATTGAATTGCT
Source organism: Parnassius apollo (assembly GCA_907164705.1). Taxonomy (NCBI): domain Eukaryota; kingdom Metazoa; phylum Arthropoda; class Insecta; order Lepidoptera; family Papilionidae; genus Parnassius; species Parnassius apollo. The sequence continues at coordinate 373,426 of CAJQZP010001402.1, forward strand.
GTGAGACTACTTGCAAGGAAGAACCCAGAGGGTAAAAATTGGAGACTACCAAACCCAAAACTTAGACATTATTGACGGGTACCACAGGGGAGTGTCTTAGGCCTTACTTTATTTTTAATGTATTTCTATCAGCTCACAGAATTTAATATTGAGGGAAGCCAAGTTTTTTCGTATGTCAAAAAACCTTGGCGTCCCTCCTGCTATTGTGGTTACTGATAGTAATTGGAAAACCGTATTAAATAAGGCTGAAAAGGGTCTTGCTAAGGTTTTTAAATGTATTAGACATAATAAACTATCACTAAATCTTAATAAAACTAACTATATCTGCTTCACTAAAAATAAAAGAACATAATCCTCCATGGACACTTTCAAAAACTGTGTTACGTTACAACGACTAAGTTGATAAATCAAGTTTATACATCTTTAGCTCAATCAATTTTAGCATATTGTTTTACGGTATGGGAAGGAGCATCAAAACTAACTTTCTTAACATATAAAAACGACAACGATTACTTCTTAACCCTTCAAGAGCTATAAAAATCCAATGAAGTTGCATGCGCCCGGCAAATCCCGAGCGGTCGCATGGGACCGCATCCACCCACAGCACTTAAAACCATTAAAACTTATATTTAGGGACTACTTTTCTATAAAGAAATTCAGCATTATAAAATCTAAGCAAAATTTTCTATCTTGTGTTCTAAACAAAAGTCAGGCTTTACTTCATTACAAAAATATTATTTAATCGTTTTTTAATAACAAAAAAAAAACATACTATAGTATCGGCAGCGTTAAATCACAATTGTTTCAATATATATTATTAAAATTACTAATATAATATATAATTTATCTTTTAACGTAAATAATTTTAGTTACGTTAAAGGATAAATTATATTCACACAAAAACACTATACTAAAACACTAGAAAAATCTAAAAATCAACTCATTATCATTCACGCGAAAATGAATATTCATAGGTAAACGTTTTCTTATTGCACTATAAGTGAAATCAACACATATCAACCCAAACACGAAACAAAGAAAACAAAATCAAAAACCCCTACTTGAGTTTGCAAATCAAAAACTTATTAAATTTAAATTTATACCGGCTTACACTCCTCATTTTGGCGGTATATGGTAAAATCTGCGAAACACCACATAAAGCGTGTCATTGGAAATAGCCATCTAACGTTCGAAGAAATTGGCACTTTGTTTGCCCAAGTGGAGGCTATTTTGAATAGCCGACCTTTATGCCGTCTGTCCTCTTCTCCCAATGACCTTTTTCCCTTAACTCCGTGACACTTTCTTATTGGGAGACCATTAACAGCAGCGCCGGCACGGTATTTGGTTAAAGCCAAAGAAAGTCATCTTCAATGCTACGAACGCCTAGAGAAAATGCAGCAACATTTCTGTCAACGGTAGCAGCGTGACTATCTGTCGGAACTGCAGCAAAGGACAAAGTGGAAGAACAGTGCTCCCAACCTAAACGTCGGGGACATGGTGCTTTTGGCGGAAGACAATACCCTTCCGCTTTCATGGAAGCTTGGCCATGTGCTACGGATCATTATGGGAGATGATGTAATCGCTAGAGTGGCGGATGTCAACACAAGCAGAGGCTGCGTGCGTCGTTCTCTCGTGCGACTTTGTAAGCTTCCAACAGCTGAAGATCTTCAAAGTTGAAAGAGGTCTTTCAACGGCCTGGAGAATGTTCAGGCTTAATGCCTGAAGTGATTTAAGTGAAATGCGCGAATGAGTGATTGCCTTCAGCTCGTCAGAAGGCGCTAATATGCTTCTCAAAGCAAATTCACAATATCATCTCACTTGTCAACCAAACGCTGTACGATTAACATTCTTTTGTCTAATGTAACTAATTGTGAAAAGTAAGAGCATTTTATTTGCACCAGTTTATACTCTAAAGATAAAACAGATAGGAACCAGTAGCTATAAATCTAAGAGCAGTGAGCACCTAAAAAGACAAAGTAATTAGGTAGGGAAATTGTTGAAATCAAACGTAGTTTTTTTTAAATATAGGATAGGGTGACAAACGATACACAGTCCACCTGATGGTAAGTGGTTGCTGTGGCCCATAGATGTCTACATCTATTCTCGATTAGGAATCAAAATACAGATGCGTTATCACCCGTGAGGATTAAGATGGAATGCTTCGTTTCCAGTAAAAAGGGTCTCTGTTTCTCTACACTCACCATACGAAACACAGCAGCATTAAGCTACTATTTTACGCTGGTATTCTGTAAGAGCGTGGTCCTTCCCCGGTCGAGGCGACCCATTCGTGCTACAACTATACTTCTTATATAATTGCAGCATGGCTCTACCACGTATAAGTTACATCAAATCTATTGTTTCTTTTTATTTGTAAACGTTTAGTAAGGTTACCTTAATTTGCAAAGGGATTTCTTTAGATTCTCTATACGTGGTAGAGCCATGCTGCATAGTTGTATAGTTGTAGCACAAATGAGTCGGCTCGACCGGGGAAAGGCCACGGTCTCACAGAATACCAAAGTAAAACTATAACTTAACGATCCTGTGTTTCGTATGGTGAGTTTAGAGATCCGGAAACTTTTTTTTACTGTACAAGAGGCATTCCATCTTAGTCCACACGGGTGACAACGCATCTGCGTGTCTGTGTCTACTTTTAAAAATCGGAGCAGAGTCAGTTAACATCAATGCGAAATTAATAAAACTTACTGTTGTACTGTTGTAGTAGTGGATGGCGCATGCCTTTTCCGTGCCGTGCCTTTCTTATTTGTTGTACGGCATACAAGAACGCTCAATGGATATTCTTAAAAAATTTGTTAGTCATGTGACCTTTATGGCAAAAATAGTTGTACAAAATACATTAGGTATGTTACAACACTGTGGCGTTTTCTGCGAGCTAGTTGCATCCGGTCAAATAAACCCATTTGTATTTGAAGTATATCGAAATGGCATCCTGTATGAAAAATTTTGTACAGAAGACCAACTCATCAAAAGGTTACGTTTTTCCCAAGATCTTGAGGTGATGCCGATGGTGATAACAACACCGATGAGTTTACAGGCAGGCCGTCGTTGATTATCAGCGGGAACACCTAGAAGTACATAAGCAGGCTGCGAGAAAATATCGACTCAAACACCTTGAAGTGTACAGAGTATCACAGTTACGATACGAACGAAATCATGAAGGACAGTAAGTTGAAATACGTCTACAACTTTGGTATTCTAAATTGTTTTCTGGACGGAACTGTGATACAATATAACAAAGCGTACGATAATGATAATACTGTTGTTTTGGGATTAATGAACATCGAATACAAGTAATGTAAAACTCTCAAGTACTAGAATAAATCTGTGGAAATGATCTGCGATTCAGAAAAGATCCAGCTCGAAACTTTGCAAAACCTTCCAGATCTTCTTTACCGTTTGATAAAAAAAGACTGACATACAGCACTATAATAATTGTTTAGTGATTTTATATATTTACGCAGTGATTTACACATTGATTAAAATTACTTTTACTGATTTTATACAAATCACACATCTGTAACCTTACTACAATCTTATTTATATGCATTAGTACAAATCTGTAAAATAAGTTTTAATCAATAACAAATGACTTCATTTGGATTAAAAAGATAATACACGATGGTTTAATACCTACATTCAAAGTGCAGGGTCAGGTGTATCATTTGGTTGAAAGTTTGCTTCTGCCACCCCAGAACTTCAATGGCCACGCTATATGCATGAGCGGACACAAGACGCACTGACATATGTGCGCTACTACGGTCGTCCCGATCTCTATATAACATTTACTTGCAATCCTCGATGAGATGAAAGTACGGAGATGGTTTTGGCTGGGCCAAACAGTTATGCTACACGACATAGTAGCTAGGGCTTTTCACCTCAAAGTTAAGAAAAGAACGGCATTTTGTCTCCAAAGTGCCGCCGTTATTTTCTTAACTCACGTAGTGCGTTGTTTTATGTTCTCTACCGAATGGCACAAACGGGGTCTGCCTCATATATTGTTGTGGATGGTTAATCGCAAATTCGCCTGACATAGTGAATAAACTTATATGTGCTGAGATACCAAATCCAAATTAAGATCCTATTTTATATGACATAATTAAGAACAATAAAATACACGGTCCGTAGTAACCTTAATGAATTAACAATTCTCCCTGCATGAAAGATAATAAATGTAGCAAAAATATCTTAGACAATTTTTGAGAGATAAACAGAGAGGTAGCGATCGTTACCCACACATTACAGAAGACGATCTCCGGCTGATTATGGCTTTACATTAAATTAATAGACATTGAAGTAGGCAATAGGTGGGTGGTCCCCTGTAATTAAGGCATATATTAATGTAGAATTTTTCAATTCTCTTAAATCGATAAAGTACATTAGTAAGGGCAGTGATCAGGCGGCTTTCGTGCTAGAATACAAAAAAAAATGAAGTCAAATTATATGTGAGTGGGTATTATTTGAATAGTTCAGAAGCAGTTTGGAGGATTTTAGAGTTTTCAATACAAGAAAGGTTTCCCGCAGTCTTACATTTAGCTATTCATCTTGAAAATGGCCAACGGGTCTATTTTAATTCCGACAACCTCGCCGACAAAGTTTAATAGCCCACCAAAAACGACACTGTTAGCATGTTTTGATTTAAATGTCAAACACATATTTTTACTATAACTTTTCTATATACGGAAGTGCCTTCATATTTTGTAAGGCAAAAAAATAAATTTGTGTAAAGGAAAAGAGGAGATTCTGAAAGAGAAACAAGCTCTAGGTAGAGTTTACACGGTTCACGCGAATAACACAGAGTGTTATCATCGTCGCTTCCTTCTACGTGAGGTTAGGGGTCCATCATCCTTCGATAACTTGAAGACATTGCTTGACCCACCGAAAATAATTTAAATGTAAAAAGGTCAATATATTATAGTAGGTATATAAAAGATTCACAGAATGTGAAATTATTTAATGTATATAAGTTCTTCAAAGTCGGCTTTTACTTTAAATAAGAGATTTTTTTACAGAACTTGAAACACAAAAAAGTTCTACTAAACATTCCATCTTCACAAACTTAGCAAAATATTTGCGACATATTTCAAATAACGAAACCCTTTCAATCCAAAAGTTATAATTGAAAATGTCTCGGTGTATCGCCATCCCAGTCATGCAACCACACACGCTCGATGTAATGTTATCATAAGCTTTAGAACTCGTATAGCTGCAATGTGTTTTCCGGTGCGGTGGCTCGGAAAATAATTTGTACTATGTCCACGTGCAAATTATGTCAAAGTATGATTCCATTTTGTGTCCTATTTTCTTTTTCCTTTTTTATATAAGAGGGTCCAAATGAGCATGCGGCTCACGTTATGATAAGTGACCAACGTCGCCCATGAACAACTGCATTACAAAGAGAATTGCAGCTACCTCTTCAGCCTGTTAGCCTAAAAAGGGTAAAAGGTCTAAAAGGGGTAAGCTATTTTCTTGAAGTTTCTTAAGTCATATCGGTCCGGAAATATCGCTCGCGGTAACTCATTCCACAAGGATTTAGGGCAAAGTGGAAAATTATAGGATGCTGTGGGTTTTTTTTTTTAATTTTAATTTTAATGCAAGAACTTAATGGTTACGGTTTTACGGGACTAAGAAATATTGCAATCTCAATATTGTCACTTTTAATGTTATATTTTCCCCAAACGAGAATAAAAATCTTATATATATATATAACAAATTTTATAAGAAAAAAAAATCATCAAAAACCGTTTACAATGGACGAAAATATCGCAAAACATATATATACAAAACTACTTAAAATCTACAGTTAAATTATAAGCCTCTCCCTTTTGTTAGAAGTCGGTTCAAGTATATATATCCACTTAAACACGACGTAGTTTCCATAGACGTTCACATCGTTACCCCATGTAACTAGTGAAGTACTTAATATACAAGTTAACAGCCTTCAGCCTAACTCTCTACATCTAAACAGACATGTTGTTTCGTGGAAATTACTGTTTCTGTTTGTGGACTATTTGAATTGATACGGGTTTTAAAGTTTTGCTATTACCCGAAGGTGGTTCTAAATGAGACGTAATGCATTGGTAAATATATAACAGCTTATTAATATAATTTTATGAGTAAGCCTAACAAAGAGAGGTCATGTCCTGTGTTTTTTTTTATAGGATAGGGTTACAAACGAGCACACAGTCCATCTGATGGTAAGTGGTTGCTGTAGCCCATAGACATCTACATTTATCTTCGATTACAAATCAAAATGCAGATGCGTTGTCACCCGTGAGGACTAAGATGGAATGCCTCATTTCCAGTAAAAAGGGTCTCCGGTTCTCTACACTCACCATACGAAACACAGCAGCATCAAGCTACCATTTCACGCTGGTATTCTGTGAGAGCGTTGTCCTTCCCCGGTCAAGCCGACCCATTTGTGCTACAACTATACTACTAATATAACTGCAGTATGGCGCTACGACGTAAAAATGTTTCACCGATTGGGATGTCTCATATCGGTTTTTAGTGAAAATCTCGTGTTTAAACTCGATATTGAGACTGAACCATAATTGTATAATTAGAGATTTAATGAAGGTTGGCTCTAAATTCTGAAGGACATATATATATATATATATATATATATATATATATATATATATATATATATATATATATATATATATATTTAAAAGCGTACTGAGAAAGTTACTAACGTATTTATTTATTACTTTAGGCCCTAGCATTATAGGTTGAACCCAATGCGATAGTAGCCTCATTTTCGTTTTTAACTATATCTTACAATAATAATATTAAAACTTACAAAGGTAAAAAAATAAGTTTCATTAAATGAAACTGATTTTACAGATTCTATCGCGTTCAATTTTAACTTTTTGATTCCTGAACTTTTGGGTGCTTTACAGCCCATCACTGGGCGGATTGAGTTGTTTAGGTACGTCCTAATGTCATAGTAAGCTCATCTAATTTTATCTTTTAATCATTAATAAGAATCATTACAGGTTAAGCCGTTACAAACTACTAAAGTCCACTGCTGAGCATAGGCCTTCCCCATAAATTGCCTCAAAGAAAGGGATGTTTGTCATTGTTGCTATGCTTGGCAAACGAGCTGACAACCAACCACGTCCAAATGGCGTTGCTACAGTAGATATTCTCCACAGAGAACGTGATCCTCGGCGATTTTGAAGCCGAATGGCTTGGTTCTCGTTTAACCGATCATGCGGGGAGATCTGTTCATGATTTTGCCTTGGCATATGGTCTGACACATCTGGTTACTTCGCATACGCGGCTTCCAGATGTGGAGGATCATGCACCTTCCCTGATGGAACTTCTGCTGACCTCTCATCCGGAGAGATATATGGTCTTCGTCGATACCCTTCTTCTCCTCGTATCAATGTCTTGTCCGGAGTATGGTGCCATTTACGCTGAAATCGCAGTTGCATTCTGCAGGATACCGCCGTATTTTGCACTGTAGGTTTGGCGATTAGGATAGGATGCGTTCTTTTTTTTTAATAGGATAGGGTGACAAATGAGCACACAGTCCACCTGATGATAAGTAGTTGCTGCGGCCCATAGACATCTACATCTATCCTCGATTACGAATAAAAATGCAGATGCTTTGTCACCCGTGAGGACTAATATGGATGCCTCGTTTCCAGTAAAAAGGGTCCCCAGCCTCTACACTCACCATACGAAAAACAGCAGCGTTAAGCTACTATTTCACGCTGGTATTCTGTGAGAGCGTGATCCTTCCCCGGTCGAGCTGACCCATTCGTGCTATAACTATACTACTAATATAATTGCAGCATGGCTCTATCACGTATAAAATCTATGCATCTTTTTTGTCTTTCTTTGCATCTCCCTTGGGGGCGGGTTTGCTTCTCGCCGGGCGATCCCAAAGTTGTTGCTGACTCTGCAGCTGATGTGGTACTTCAGGACATGGAGCTTTTAATCCTTTCTCCGTGGTGCTCATTTGAGGAAGATCTCAGCCATGGTTCAGTCGCTACTGTAAAATAGCATCATGGTATAAGCAGGAGTGCTCCCGGCCTGGGCTAACGAATCAACGTCCCGGAATGTAAACACCAGCGCCCTAAAAAATAGGTATAATTCCGCCTGCAGTTCCTACAAAGGAGTCATTGCCAAGGCAAAGTCAGAGCACATAGAAAAATAAAACAAAAAAGGAATTGGCAAGAAACAAGTTTGCCATCTTTCTGGAACCCGCGCAATTTGGCCTCTCGAAAAGGCTGTCCAAGGAAATTTCTGTTAGCTATTTCTTTCATCTCTGCACAGGAAGGACGAATCACTGGCCCATGCCGCAAGGGAGAGAGGTTTCTGCTAGGCTCTTTCTTTGCATCCAACTCGACTCTCGATGACGGGGGAAGTACACTGCTGACGATACCGCGGTGTGAGTGCTCCATGCCGGATGTGTGGTTCACACAGTGCTCAGTTCGCAAAGCACTCCTCTCCCTGGATATTCACAAGTTGAGTGGGCCTGATGAAATCTCCCCAATTGTGCAGAGAACGTGTGCTCCAGAGTTGGCATTGGTTCTAACGCGTCTTTTCCATTACTCCTACTCTCTAGACATAGTCCCAAATCATGGAAGACGGCTTTCGTACACCCGATGCCTAAAAAAGGCGACCGCTCATATCAGTCAAACTATAGTCCTATCGCCATCACCGCCTTATTCTCCACAAAAAATGATTCATTATAAACTGCCAGCTCATGCGGTACCTTAAATATCACCACCGGATTAGTGACCGTCAATACGGTTTTTGTCGGAGTCGATCAGCTGGTGATCTTCTGGTCTACCTGACTCATCGTTGGACGGAGGCAGTAGAGTCGAAGGGGGAGGCATTGGCCGTTAGTTTGGATATTGCGAAGGTCTTCGATCGGGTTTGACACAAAACGCTTCTTTCGAAGCTCCCTTCCTATGGGCTTCCCGAGAAATTGTGCAATTGGTCACCAGCTTTCTTGGAGATCGGAGCATTAACGTCGTTGTAGACGGTGTATGCTCTGATTACAAGCCTTAATGCTGGCGTTCCCACAAGGCTGCGTGCTATTACCAACGCTGTTTCTTTTGCATATCAATGATTTGTTGCTACATTCATTGCTATATGCATGACAGCACTGGTGATGCTCTGTACACCGGCCGTGCCAATATTTCTCGGGAAAACGTCTCCGAGTACCAGGACAAACTTGTGTCTGAAGTCGAGTCTTTGCTGAACAGTCTCGGATTGGGGGCGACTAAATCTAGTCCAGTTTAACCCTCAAAAGACAAAAGTTTGCGGTTTCACTGCTAAAAAGAACCTCTTTATCGTATTTCCTCAGTTTAAGGCACTTCCCTTTTTGTCACAGCCAGTATCGGAATCCTTGGCGTCGACATATTGAGTGATGTGCAGTTTCGTGGTCACTTGGAAGATAAGGCCAAATTGACCTCTAAAAAGCTTGGAGTGCTCAACAAAGCGGGACAGTATTTCATGCCGGCACACCACCTGCAACTATACAAGGCGCAGGTTCAGTCCCACATGGAATACTGTTCCCATCTCTGGGCTGGGACTCCCCAGTGCCAGCTCCTTCGACTGACCGAGTGCTTTCCGATCGGCTCGATTCACTGACATTGCGAAGAGATGTTGCATCTCTTTGCATTTCTTTTCGCATCTATCACGGGGAGTGATCTGAGGAATTGTTTTGATTAATCCCAGCCACAAAATTTAATGAACGCACTAAGCGGTAAACCTCCCGTTACCATCCATACCATTTTAATACTTGCCGATCCACCGGTGTACGTTTCTCTAGGGATTTTCTTCCGCGTACGACCTCTTTGTGGAATAGCTTACCAATGACGATTTTACCGAACCGATAAGACCTTCAAGAAAAGAGCTTATTCCTTTCTAAAAGGCCGACAACGCACCTGCAATTCCCCTGGTGTTGCAGTTGTTCATGGGCAGCGGTAGTCACTTAACATCAGGTGAACCGTATACTCGTTAGCCCCCTCTCCTATAAAAAAACTCTTTACACTCTTGAAATAACGTCAAACCGAACAGTAATATACCATAAAATATTATATAACCTATTATATGACCTTTGCTAATTCACTATTTTGACAACTAAAAATGTCTATTTATTTACATAAAAATTTGGCCACGTGAGGAGCTTTAGGAATATATTGTCATATAACACACAAAGCCACAATTCATAAATAAAGCAGAAATTCCAGGTATTAAGCTCACCTTTTTTGGGTTCAAAAATTAGATTTTTCTAAAGCTACAAGCAAAAAGTTAAAGTGACAGCAGTGTGTACATATTTAGTGTTCAAGATGCATTCCGTAACTTATATTTATTCTTTATATCTTTTTCTTTTAAAAATATTAATTTATCGACATAATTAGATAATAAATAACGTAATCACTGAATTGCGGTTTTATTTTCAATAATAAAATGCAGTGGACGTTCGGAATTTAATACGGGTACTTTTTTAATTGTAGTTATCATAAAAACAAAAAAAAATACGGGTACTATAAAAATTAAAAGCATTTATTGATCAAGCACAAGGATTTCTTAATTTATCAAGGAAGTATACTTTATTCATATTTTGAAGCAATCGCTTTAATAGATATGTTTTGATGCAAGATTTCCCATGGTATACACACGCTGCAGCTATATTATATAGTGGGACCGCTCTTTCACAGAATGAAATATGAAAACTACAGCTTAATGCTGCTGTGTTTCTTTGGCGAGTGAAGAAAATCGGAGACCCCTTTTACTGGAAAAAGGCATTCCATCTTTCGTACTCAGGGGTAACAACGCATCTACATTTTGATTATTAATTGAGGATAAATGTAAATATCTATGGCCCACAGCATCCACAAACCATCAGGTGGACTGTGTGTTCATTTGATATCTTTATTCTATAAAAGAAAACCACGCGTTTAAGCCACCATGCAATTTAATCGTTTTCTGCAGTTGGTACCTATAATTTGTGGTGCATCAGTGAATCTCATCTCGCGAGGCTGTTACACGATGAGTTGGTGTAATTTCATATTTTGTGCAATGAATTATCAGAAAAACAGGAAATAAGAGGCAGTAACAGCTAAAAAAATCGAAGGGTGGCAACTATGGCAAAAAATTGAACTACTATGAAAAGGAAATCTAGGAATTATTGAATATCAATTTCAAATATACTGTTTCAATATCATATAAAATTGTGATACATTATATTAAAACTACTTAAAAAAAACAATTTACAACCTAAGTCTAACGGAGGTTCTTAGAGAAGAATTTAAAAAAATAGATGTCTCTCAGTATACACACTAAAATTTAATATATATATTGCCGGCCAATTGCCACTTCACCTTACAAATCCGTTGGGCTATGTCGGTCACTCTGATTCTACTACGGATATCCTCATTTCTAAGTTAATCACGCAGAGAAACCCCAGCATAGCCCTCTCGATAGCTCACTGAGCGATTTTGAGCATCCTCATACGGCCAGCAGTGAAGGCCAACGTCTGAGTTCCATAGGTCATCACTGGCAACACAAAATGTTTGAACAATTTAGTTTTCAGATTTTGAGGTATACCTGACGAGAAGATGTGTCGTAATTTTCCGAACGCTGCCCAGCCGAATTGAATCCATTGATTGACCTCTCGGTAGAAGTTGGACCTACTTAGTCGTATTATTTGCCCAGGTAAACGTACTCAACAACAACTTAGAGCTTAGTACTCCCAACAAGTACGGACATAGGTGTGACATGGACATTAAACATGATCTTTGTTTTGTCCATGTTCATCTTAAAACCTATACGTTGGGAGGCATTATTGAGGTCATTGAGCATAGTGCTTAGGTCCTCCAGCGATTCTGCCTTAAGAATTATTTCGTCGACAAATCGAAGGTGAATGATGTACTCGCCATTGATATTAATACTGTATCCTTTCCAGTTAAGTAGCTTGAAAACGTTTTCCAATGCAGCGGTCAAGAATTTCGGGGATATAACAGTCTTACACCTCTCTGCAGTTGGATAGGTTTTGAAGTCTGGTTCTGTACTCGGATAGACATCGTAGCCCTTCTGAACAAACACTTCAGTACGTCAATATACTTATGAGGGATACTATACTTTCGAGGGAATCAAAGGTTTTCTCATAGTCAACATACGCCAGGCAAATTTCGGACTTCTGTACAATTTGCCAAAGAGTATGTACGTGGTCTATGGTGCAAATGCCTTTTCGGAAACCGGCTTGTTCAGGAGGCTGGAAGACGTCGAGTCTGCGTGCAAGACAATTCGTAATAACTCTCGAAAACAGCATAGACAGCAGCGTAGACGCAGCTCAGGAGATCGGTCTGAGTTCTTAGTAGATATTATTCTCAATGAAATATACATTTCACTTAATGAGAAGTTACAATATTCAAGTTATAAATGGGTTATGAGCATACAGATAGCAATATATATATATATATATATATATATATATATATATATATATATATATAAAAGTCAAAGAAATTTCGCCATTTATTTTAGATCAGTTATGTTATTTATATAAATCAGGAAAAGAAGTGGGCCCAATATAGAGCCTTGGGGAATACCGTACGTAATGGCACGGTAATATTATCTATACAGTATTGTAACTCGGCCGTATCTTTCAAATAAATGCCTACAGCCGTGCGGCACGTAAACATGTGATAGGGTTACCTGCCTCCAGCATTTTTACATTTGCCTACTTTGTGTTTCCATTTAGTTTTATGATTGTAAATATACTTTTTATATAAACAAATATAATAGGTACTTTGTGAATTGAATAGGAAGTGTTCAATAAAAATGTGTGTCGTTTTTTGATTGGTAGATTTAATTAAAAAACCATGTTTATGTTTGAATAACAAATCGGTTAAATAAATTTGCGACCGAAAAAATATTTGCACCTCGGCTGAGACTTACGAAATGCTTTATTATTAGATTTTTAAATATAAAAAATCCGCTTTCTAATATAAAGCTAAAAATAATATAAATTAAAAATTGTTTTGGGAAACATGGACAACGTGGAGAAAAGGAATATCTTTTAATTGGTTATAGATACCTGCAGCTACTTTACAATTTATATGTTTGTTTTGAAATGAAGTTCAGATTTATTATTTCTTTATTTCTATTCTATTATTTATTTCCTCCATTTTTTTTAAATATTTCACAAAATCATAACTGCGGCACAGTCTGGACTGTTTGCATGCCGAGCGCATGCCGAGATTGAGGCGCGTAGGCTTAGCTCTCGCTTCGTCCGTTTGTATGAAGTTGGAATACTGTATAGATAATATTACCGTGGTAATGGGTTGTGGGGAACTTTGATAGTGACCAATCTTTACAATTTGATATCTTTTATTTAGATAACTTTCAAAATTATTTAATTAAGCGACAGTAGCCTAATGGCAGGGCGCGGACCGCGAACTCAAAAAGGTCGTGGGTTCGAATCCACCATTCGGCTACTGGCGTGAACCACTCGTAACACAAGTAATTTAAGCTTACCACGAGTGGTAAAAAGGAATATTAGTAATGTTTATAGCATTGTTGATATTATTTTTTAAAAATAAAAAAATTTAAGGCATCGCCATTAATACCTATATGAGAAAGTTTCTTTAATAGTAGTGAGTGACTTATTGAATCAAACGCCTTTTTTTAGGTCAATAAAAATTCCAAGCCCTAAGTTTTTTGCATCAATGTTTTATTTTATTTTGGTATTTAAATCTACCGTTGCGGCTAAGGTATTTGACCTAGGCCGGAAACTTGTATTAGGATCTAGTTGGTCAATTATTTTAGCCACTTCCCATTCGTCACATTTTTGAAAATTTGATAGTTATTAATTGCATTTTTATGTTTGTTATTAAAAATGTATGAATTATTTACCTCCGAAAAAGTCTGTGGTATCTCGTTAGCTAAGACCGATCCAATTTTTGCGAAAAATAAATTAAATTCTTCACAAATACGATTTCCACCAGTTATTTCTCCTAAACAAGTTTTTAGCTTTGGAGGAATATTATCCGTTTTTATTTTATTTTTTGTTAGGGTTTCAATAAGCCTCCACATTTTTTAGGGTTATTTCTACAGATATTAAATGAATTATAGTAGTACTCACTTTTTGTTTTAGTTATGAGTGTTGTTACTTCTTTTCTTGCTTTTTGATGTAGCTTTATGAGGTTTTCTTTTTCATTATTCGAGCATTTTTTAAGTTTTTGTCAAAGACTTTTTCTAGAATGTATGCTATTAATAATTTTTATATTTATCCAATCATTTTGGGGTGGGTTTTGTATTTTTATTTTACTGATTTTACTTTTAGTTATAACTTTTTTATTGATACATTAAGATTGTAAAAACTCCTTGCTATCATTTCTAGTGTCACAAAATTCTTCCTCAATATATTTGTACAAAAGATCATAATTAATAGCTTCATATTTTACTCGTTGTGGTGGGAATCGTTTAAATTTCTTTATTCCTACAAAAAATTGTTTATGGTCCGATATTGACGAATCATGTATAGCTAAGTGAAAGCTTCTGTCTGTTAGGTTTGAAATCACATGATCTGAAATAGTATTTGTGGTTGCTGTTGTACGAGTAGCGTAATCTTTTTTCTACTTTATTTAAAATAGTATAACCAGATTCGCATATTACATTCATAAATCTCTTCGTGTTTTTGTCAACCGTAAGTAAATCTAGATTGAAGTCACCGAACATAACAGCTCTCTTTCTGTGTAATAACTGTGATTCAAAATCTTGTAGAAAATCATTAATATTAGAGTCCCCAGGTTTATATATAAGTCCGACATCTATTTTAAGTTTTTTTGAGTGTAATCCATAGGTAATTGTTATTTTGAGCATATTTATGCTCACTTGGGCTATGCTTTATATCGTTATGTATGAAAATGGAAACTCCACCTCCTCTGGTAGCTACTCTGTAGTTATAGTAATGAGTATAGGTTGGAATTTGTATTCTGTTTGCTTCTTGTTCTGTTTTTATCCATGTTTCAGTTAGTAAAATTAAGTGTATTGACGTAGCAATGGATTTAATAATGCATTCTATTTCGTCGAGCTTACCGGGTCGAACAATGCTTCTAATGTTGGAATAGAAAAAGTTCAGAGAAGTTCGTAGTGTTTTGATATTATCATATCTGTCTATTATTTTGTATGTGTTATCTTGTTCATGTTTTTTATTATTAAGTAGGGTAGGTTATAGACAATGTAGTGGGACTTTTAGTTTTTTGAAGATGAAACAATTTTTGGTTATCCATTGATGTATTTTATTATAAGGTTAGATTCACCATTCTGTTGCCGTTTAAGTAGATTATTTTTAAGCTCTTTCATGTACAATTGTTGCGAGGGGGGTCTGGTTCGAAAATATTTTTATATTTTTGTTTGTTATTTTATTTTTATTTCTTAGTATTTCTTTTGCGGTCGCTGATGAATCCAGGTAGACTTTCACCGAACGGTTATTATTTATTTTGTATTTTCCGATCCATGATGTTTTTATTGGAGTGTGAATAGTTTTCGAGATTTCGCTAATAATATTGAAGGCTGCCTTTTCATAGTTAAAACGGCTTTCTTCCCTAACAAATCCGTGCAATTCGGGAACACCAATAATTATAATACTTTTCTCTCTGTTAGATCTCTCACTAGCTTCACGTATAAGGTTTTCACGTAGGTTTATCAGTAGTGAATTGATAGGTTCCTTATATGCCTCTCTTTGCAAAGTATCTATTTCATTTTCAAGGGTTTTAAGTTTTTGCTCAGTTAGGGTTTTTTCATTTTTAAATCGTTTATCTCATCTAATATTTTACTGTATTCTGTAACTAGGTATTCTGTAATGATTCGTATGTTTTCCATTTGGGTTTTAATCTGAACAACATCCTCGCGCAATAAAATTATATGTGCATTTTGAGATCGTGTAAATTCATTCAATGACTTAGTAATGTCACCCTTTAACCTTTAATCGTACCACACCCGCCGTAACAAAAAACAGCTTTGTACCGGGGCCTCAGTCGTCACCTCAACTGGCGGCACTTGTTATAAACATTTATCACATTTGGCGGCACTTGTTATATATATTTCTCACGACCTTTCCTTTATGTTTAAAGTGGTTTTAGTTACAGTTATTTGAAGCTGATAAGATTTTCGATAAGTAGAAGCAATAACCATAACATTTAAATGTTTCTTTTATTTTGTACAGCTCTTTGTTTCTAACGGATCTTGATAAAGTGTACTTACTGAAAATAAATTTATTTTGTGAATGAAATATCATAAGTTTTTATTTTATTTTTATGTTCCTACAATCAATACAACATATTCTTCTTAAATGAACCGAAATTATGCATGTAATAATTATAATAATTCTACTTTTTCACTTGCAAACATTTGCTAAAAATTCGACAATAGACAGTTTGCACGCGCTTTGTAAGCTCATTTTCAAAACCTTTTTGTGTGTATATTTTATAGCGTCTTCCTTTATTTTTCTTATACAATCATATAGATATAACATTTAGAAACGCAGTTTGGTTAGATCTGGCTGTGAACCGCATGTTTTTGTTGGAGATCTCATTATGCTCATTGTTAAAATGTTGCTTATTTACTGTCAATAAGGATGTGCAGGAGTGTTTATACACGAAATGAGTTTTGTAGGTGTAAGAGATGAAAAATGCAACTGTGCTGCTTACCCGCGGGTGTGAGGAAGGGAGCTGCTGCCCGTTGCTCACGTTTTTGGTAAAATTAGTAATTCAGTTCTAGCTTGAGCGATGCCAAAGTAGTTTATAACGTTTAAGCGCGATGGTTGGATTTTGCTTCACTAAAATTAACGAATTATTAAATTACTTTGCGACACGTCTGCTCTGTGTGCTCACTGGAAAGTAAATTCAAGAAAGCACATTGTCAGCTTTCTTGAAGAACAAGACCATCGCACTTCTGCTCCACGCTTCGGCAATAGTGCCTCCATGGAGGTCGGAATTAAGGAGCTTCTGAAGGACTTCAAGTACTGGTTTTCCACCCGTTTTCAGAAGCTCCGCTGTAGTTTCAGGGACCCTGGATTAGCGTAAAAGGGGGACGGAGCATTGACTTCATTAGACAAGACCTCTCCAACTCCAACATTTAATTTCAGTGTGCCTCTAACCATTCGATGATTGCTGCCAGTTCTCACCCTCGCGATCACTGAGACATCTCTGAACAATTGGCGAATTGGCGTCTGGTCGTCATAATGTAGTCAATCTCATTTTTGTCGATTCATTGGGACACGACTACCCAGTCGTGTCCCAATGAATCGACGACTGGGTCCACTTCCTGTGGTGCCGCTTCTGTAAAACCTAAAACTGTAGCTAATATAATTTAATTTTATTTAGTAATATGTGAGTGTATTCTTTTGAAGTAATATAGTGATATTACTCCGACAGAATACACACATGAATTTACGGATATTTGAACTTTTTATTTAAAACCCGATAGGTGCACAACCACAAAAATAATGATGTACATTCTGCAAATACTAAGAACAAACTTTAGATAATTATACCAGTCATTCAACTCCAAAGAGTCATTTCCTCTTGTGGAATGTATACGCTTTTACAGTAAAGTCCTAGTTTAACCTCTCAAACGCCAAGCGTCCAAATTTGACCGCTTCAAAATTCAAGCAGTCAAATTTGACCACTCCCACCCACAGCATTTTAATCCATAAATATTTACATTTAGAGACTACTTTTCTACGAAAAACTCTAGTGGAATAAAAAACAGTTAGTCTATGGATATAAATTTATATTCTACGTTCATTACGTACGCCATTTTAATTTGGAAATTGGGCTGATTTTTGGATTTTTCTAGTATTTTATTAGAGTTTTACTGTAGTGTTTATTATAAAGTTGTTATAAAAGTTTTTGTGTGAATATAATTTATCTTTTTACGTAAATAATTCCGAGTAATATGTAGAAATAATTGTGATTTTCACGTTGCCGACATCCACTTGATATTTTTTTGTTATCAAAATACAATAAAATATTTTTGTAATGACGTAAAACCTGGATTTTGTTTAGGCCATAGGGTAGAAAATTTTGTATTGAACTTATTATGCCAAACGTATTCATAGAAAAGTAGTCTCTAAGTATAAGTTTTCATGGTTTTAATGCTGTGGGTGGGTGCGGTCGCATGCGACCGCTCGGGTTTTGCCAGGCGCATGCCACTGCATGGGAATTTTATAAGGACTGAAGGGTTAAGGGATCATTACTGTACAGTATGGATGTACACATGTATGGATGGACACATGTATGGATGGACAGTGGCATGAGGTGATTGCTACCAAGCTGTTTCTACATGTTTTCATATTTAAATGAACAATGTTAACTAGTAATTAAAAAAGAGACCCGCTGGGTTGCTAGCTGGCTGTTTCCAAGACAGTTTTTTTTTGAACCAGTGACAAACGTATAATTAAATTTTAAATACGTATTCTTGTAATTTATATTGAATAAAATTATTCTATTATATTCTATGAGGAAGGCCTATTTAGTAGAATTTTGATAGGCTATAACGGTAATGGAATTTCCAGGTGGTGCAATTTTTTGAGTATACAAAGACCCGGTCTTATAAGGCGTGACCTGTAATTATTTTAAAATTTACTCATTAAAACCTTGGGCTTTTTGGAATTTCACATCGAGTAGCCGATAGCTCGAATAGTTCTTGTGGAGTACCATCGGTCAGCCCAATATGTGAGAACAATTAGGATTCACTGGTTAAAGTTTGAGTTTTAAGTATATGTGTAATGAGCGATGAGGAAACCTGGTAAAGTTTTCTGTCTGCGGGATTCATTTTAGTGTAGTTAATTATGTAATACTTATAATATTATTAAAACTACTAAATAACTTTGCGGTTTTAATCCAGTTAGCTATAACACAGATTTAAAATGATAGGACTGAAAACGAACCAAGAGGTTATGTAAGTCGTAAGCCATTTGATTCCAATCACTAGTACATGAATGGAAGAATCGGAAACAAAATCCCTCTGGAACTCTGCCAAAAGGTCTTTTTATAAGTAAAAACCCCTAAAATTAGAAATATCTTTTGCTTATGCAGTATTTTTATACAGTCCTGTTCAGAAATGTTTTCGTGACTATTCCAGAATTACTTAAATTTACGCGGTAAAAAGATTGGCTTAGACTAAACTATAATACGAATTTTCTAACAATTAACGAAATGATTTTTATATTTTCATACTAATACTAAATAGAACAAATTTTATTCAATTATTTTAATTTTAGGCTATTTACGAAACATAATATTATTAAATTAAGTAACCGAAAACATCTTAAAAACATTAAACTTAAAAATTACATGGATATCAATGACAAAATACCACAAATATAACAAGGGGAAATGTCAACAAATGGTTTCATAGAATACAGAGATAGGTCATATTTACCCTATTTTAGCTTCGCGCACTCATAGCCGTGAGAACAGTGATTAGAATATAAAAAATTATTTTTATTCAACATACATTACAAAAAGTTTTTACGAATTATATCGCGTATATTAACTTATTGTATATTCCCGACGTTTCGAGCACTTTGCAGCACCCACGGTCACGGGGTGGACCGACGTGTTCGACGTCCCAACGTCATAGTTAGCAATGGCTATCTCCAGATTAAAATTATTAATTTTTGGTCCAATCTACGCAGTATGAACTTATAGTATCTTGAAGTGTTGCAGGTGTGTGCTTGAGTTGGAATTTAATTTTATTAATTATAGGCTCCCATGCAGATGGTAGCATCCAGATATCTTCCCTATTGAATTAGCATGTATTTTGATTTCAATAATTACCCTCGCGAATCATCGTTCGAAGGAATGGTTTAGCGAGGATTTGTAGTCTTTTAAATCTGATGTGATTACAGGAGCGATTTTTTACGTGTTCACAGACTGCAGACTTTTCGGAGCGTCGATTTTTCAAATCATCTTTGTATTCTTCACCGCGGGCTTTATTGGTCGTTTTTTTTTGTACTATCGTCTATACAAACGCCATATTCTGGCATCAAATCCATTAAAACATACTTCAAGCCGCGGAAGAAATTTTTTAACAGCAGTCAAGTGTAATGTCCCTCTGCAAGTTGCAGGAGTGTCACGATTGAACTATTTTGTTTATAAAACATTAATTTTAAATTTGTTTATATTTCATTTTAGCATTAAATAAAAATTATTCTACAGAAAAAAATCCACTTGCACGTTTTGTTTAATCAATTTTACAGGCAAGTCTAGAATAAATACATTTAATTTATGTACATAAAAACATACTACGCACCACGTTCTGCCGTGTAGTTGCCAGCCTGCTTGAAAAATATGGCAACTATGACAACTTTTCCCCTCTATGAGGCAATCTATCGTAGAAGTCTATATTCAGCAGCGACTTTTAAAGTTTGTAAAGGTAACGATAAGGAGCCAAAAATTCCTAAAGCCTCCTCCGGGTTGGCTCGACCAGGAACGGATCACTTTCTTACAGAATACCAGCGTAAATTATCACCTAAATTCTGCTGTGTTTCGTACGGTGAGTGTAGAGAATTGGAGACTTTTTTTTTGCTAGAAACGAGGCATTCCATATTATTCCTCGCGGATAACAACACCTTTTCATTTTGATTTTTAATTGGGAAAAAAGGTCTAAAGGTAAAAATATATATATATATTTATAGGCATATAGGTTACAGTATCTATATACCAACAGGTGGACTGTGTGCTCTTATTTTACTCCACCCCTTATTCTATAAAAAATACATTTTGCTAAAATCCAGTTTAGTGCCATGCCTAAATTTGATGTGATATATATTGAATTTAATTTTGTTGAACTATAAGTTCCATTCGCTTGAAATGGACTTCTAAGAGGACATTCGACGGTAAGGAAATTACGTGCGGGAACTATCTATATCAAAAGTCAGAAGCATTCCTATTGAATATCTATAATTTGGTTACTATTAGTCAATGGAGCGAGTCAAAGGAAATTGGACCAAGTCGCTGGTAACATTTTAGTTTCAGAATCATGCACAAAGCAGATGATATTTACCTTTAACTGTACGTTTATGGAAATGTGCGTGGTATATTACCTGTTGCTAAACTTATAACACATGAATTTGTAGGTCTCTCTGCCTGTTATTTTCTTATTCTTAAATTGTTTTTTACACAATTGTATACTCCTATTAATTATTTTATATGCTATTATACGGTATACGTCGGTGTTAAACTGGTAATATCTGACTAATCTTGAATAGTAACTTATTCAGCTATTTCAATTCAATAATTTCCCAAAGCAAAGCCATGATGGACTTATGTGATATAAAATCAGAGATATAATATAATAATGTTAGAGATAAGGGGAAAATTTACAATACAGTCAGATATGAAAACAAACAATTTGTGTTTTTGCACTAATGTTAACATTAAGCAATACTTCTGGTTTATACAAAGTATTTTGAGCTTGTGGTAGCTTCTACAAGTCTATTAAACTCCAAGAAACCTGCAATTTTCCTACATAGACTAGCTAAGACATTCACCATGATGACGAATTCTAGTCATAATATTCAACATCATCGACACGCGAAGAAAACTAGAATGTAACGTTCATTAAAATGAAATAAAATGAAATAAAATTTTTAGTTTATTTTATTGAAAATTTTATGAACTAAAATAAATTTATTTCCATGATGGAAGAATTTATAATTTCATATCTTGAATGACATTTTAGAATATGATTGACAAATAAGCACACAGTCCACCTAATGGTAAGTGGATGCTGTGGCTCATAGGTGAAAATTGGAGATGCATTATCACCCTTGGGGACTAAGCTGGAATGCCTCTATTTCTATAATAAGGGTATGCTGTTCTCTATACTCAATAGTACTCAAAAGTATTCTGTGAGAGTGTGGCCAACAACAAATTAAAATTTTTAATGAAGCAAAAGTGTTTATGAAGTGTTATTGTACTAATAAGGAGTAGATGGTTGATTATCACCTCTGTAAAAAAGGCAATCGCTAAGATAGTGTTACTAAATTTGATTGCAAAGCATATTATATAAGGTAGGGGAAAAGTTTCTTCATATTTTATTATATACAAATTCAAGACATTTTTTTAAGTTTGGTAACATTTAATTATAATATATAAACGCCATTTTGCTCTATAACTTGTTGCCACTTTGTAGGTAGTAACATAATCATGTTGCTGTAGATATCTTGGCGTTTTTGATCAAAAAATACGACAAGTAGTTTTGACTGTTCTCTCTTGACGTTAACCTGACACTATCCAAATGATTCTGAAGAGACCAAAACAAGATAAAATACGACGGTGCAATGTCACAAGTATATAGTGGATGCATTTATTTATTTATGCTTTATTTGCACACCGAGTACAAAAAGGCTGACTTAATGCAACAAGGCATTCTCTGCCAGTCTACTTCCAGGCTAAGCAGAGAAGATATTGTGGGTGCAAAGTGCAACTTAGTTAAAACATCTTTAAGTAGACATACACATTACATATTACATTACACGTTATAAACATAATTATACATATATATTATTATATAGATATACATACAAGATATATAAATATATACATATATATGCGTAATGCTGCCCTAATATGCTTATATATATATATATATATATATATATATATATATATATATATATATATATATATATATATATATATATATGGTACATACATAGTTAAATATACCTGTTTCTGATTCAAACACCTATGAAATATTTGAAATAAAAACAGAAAAAGGGAACAGTTAGAATTTAAGAATATAAAAAATGTTAATCGGCAAACTACTCCTGCAACGCCAGAAAATGATTCCATAGCAGGAGTTTGAACGATGCCTTGCTCGTGGCTGCACGTACACTACTTGGTAGCTCGTTCTACAATCACCGCGTGACACGTAAAAGATTTATACAAGAAGCTAGTGTGACAGAGGGGGACATGGAGATTAGACTTTTCCGCAGAACGGAGACAATGATTATGAGAATCACCCTGATACTGAAATTTACATTTAAGATATTCATGCATTCACTCTCCTCAACGAAGTTCTCTCAATTATTGCTGAGTGAGAACATATTTCTGTTGATAAATTCAGGACTCTTCTTCTCAATTTCTTGCTTGAGTCTCATTAGTTGTTTTCAGTGGAAATTCGAATGAAAATCCGAATCTGAAAGAAATCCGATTATTTTGCCCGACTGTAAAAGCCCATATTAAACATTGACATACCAATCCTGCCATACACACAGAATCACGTTATTGCGTGTTAATCCAGGTTTCGCTACAGTCTGTGGAGCTTGACTACCCTTTGACTATGATATTTGTTGCACTTTCTTATCATAGGTGATCCACTTTTCATTACCAGTGATCAATATTTTCGAAAACTGTTCGGTTTCATTACGTTTCAATAGATAATCGCAAATGAGTACACGATTCATTCGGTTTTTTTCTTTGAGCTCGTGACGTATCCAAAATCGAGCTTTTTTGTTTAGATAGACTTTTTCAAATGGGTCAAATCTATTTGTGGTCAATTCCCAACTCCTCGGCTATCTCGCAACTACTAATATGCTCCACTTCTTCAAAAATGGCATCGACTTTATCCATATGAAGGTGACCAGAGCGAGGTGCATCTTTGACATCAAAATTCCCGGGCTGAAAAATCTTGAGCCAACTTTGTGCTACTCTTACTGACACTGCATGAGGTCAATAAACGTCACTAAATTTTTTTGCGGCTTGAGTTAAATTTTTGCATTTTCATAATAAATCTTCAGAAGGTATCGAATTTCTCCGGTAGATTCACTCAGTTTGAAGAACAGAAAAACAATTGAAAATGGCGGCAGTATTTTAAACTTTTTATTTTTCTTAATTTCCTATATGTACTGATATTAAAAAAGTCAGTTGCAAACAGTACAAACTAAGACATTTTTCTTCAATTTTACGCAAACAAAATACGAAAAAACTTTTTCCCTGACCTATTAATTATAAATTACTATTTAAAAAAAATCCCGCTAAGTTTCTTGCTGGTTCTTCTCAGGATACTTTCTTTTTCTAAACCAGTGGTAAAAATATAAATGAATTTAAAATTTTCGCTAAATATTCTTGTAAGTTATATTGAATAAAAATATTCTGTTTTATTAAATTCTATTCGCAATTAAATAAATTTTATTCTAAGAACTTCGATTCTATTTAATACGAAACTTATGTTAATTAATTGAATTATTCAAATATTATTCAAAGAAAATGAATTCCTTTTAGAGAAATTACAAAATTACAATTAAAACTAAATATGTTTGTGAAATTTTCATTCTGATTACATTAACGAACATATCAGTCGAGGAACCTAATATGCTAGATTGTAGCAGGTTATTAGTGAAAGTGGGTCATCAAACTGCTATCCTTGCTGTTTACAGACTTTGTGGTTTTAAGTAAATAGATAATTTTATCACGTCATTAGACATTACACTTGGGAAACTGTCGTCGTTCAAAAATATAGTGTTAACGGGTGATATGAATATTGATATTAACCTAGAAGGCAGTGAAGGCGGAGCAAAAGACTACCCTAATATATGTGCATGCCAGGGCCTGCTTCCAACACATTTGCTCCCTACACATCTAAGTGGTTCTTGTTTAGACCACACTTTACTAAAAACTAGGTTACCATCTATAACCCTTGTCATCAGTCCTATAGTAACCGATCATAGTGCCGTCATTCTTAACTTAATCCTTAAAATATTAAAACCTGATTGTAAGTACTCTATTACTAAAACTAATATGAAAAACCTTGAACAAGCAATTCAAAACATTGACTTTAGCCCAGTTTATAAAACCGATGATGGAAACATTTCTTTGCCTTACTTAATAAGTAACGTACAAAATGCCATTGCTAGCAATACTTCGTATAGAACAGTAGCTAAAAAAATAACTTAAAGCCTTGGATTACACCTGGCCTGATTAAGTTCATGAAACACAGGGATAAACTACATCTGATGGCAAAGTCCTCTTCAGATAATTCCGTTTTACAAATTTCATATAAAAGATATAGATATTTCATATAATAAATTTAATATAATTTATTAAAAAAGTTGAAGTATAATTATCTTACAAAATTACTAGAAGAATCTGGTAGAGATAATAGAAAGATTTGGCGGCATGTAAAAGATATTGCATTTATTTCCAAACAGCATGAATCTTCGTCAGAATTATTACAAAATAATTCCTCGCCGCTTATATCAGCAAATACAGCAAATAATTACTTTGTGAACGTTGGTAAAAATCTGGCTGAGCAGATAACAAACAATTCTAACAATAATCGTAAATACAGGGCCTTCAATCGTAAATCGTAAATCAAACCTTCTTAACTCAAAAAACTGCCAATTAAGCGCTTTCACAGTATTAGAAGTATTATAATGGGACTGAAAGAAACAAGCGCGGTTGCATGGGACGGCATACCCATTAGTATATTAAAAAAATATGGACAAATTCTAGTACCACCATTAACCCATATTTTCAGAATTTGTCTCCCTGAAGGAATTTTCCTAGATTGTTTAAAAAAAGCAATTGTAGTTCCAGTTTCAAATCGGGGGACAAAAAAAAACGTTTCCAATTATCGACCTATCTCAATACTCTCATCCACGTCTAAAACATTAGAAAAATTAATTAACAACAGATTAATGAATTATTTACAAAGTAAATTCATATTATCGAATATGCAATATGGTTTCAGGCCTAAACTGTCCACTGCTGATGCTGTGCAGGAAATGACCGATTACATCTCTCAAGAATTAGATAAAGGCAACTAATCAATTGGCAATTTCCTTGACCTTGCAAAAGCATTTGATACGGTTTCTATTCCTATCCTATTAAATAAGTTAGAGAGCATAGTTATTCGAGGTAAGCAGCTTCAACTTTATGAGAATTATTTATAAAATCGATATCAATGCATAAAAATCGATAAGGTTGTTAGCTCTGAATAAAAAAATACTCATTTTGGCGTGCCTCAAGGAAGTGTATTAGGGTCAACCTAATTTTTGATTTATATAAATGACCTTTGCAATCTTGAACTAAACTCAGGTAAAATAATATCTTACGCAGATGATACCGTGCTACTTTTTCCGCAAATACAGTTGACAAGGTTTTTTTATATGCTCAGCAAGGTTTTGATAGAGTTAATAAATGGCTCCAACAAAACTTATCAACACTGAATAC
This sequence comes from Parnassius apollo, assembly GCA_907164705.1. Taxonomy (NCBI): domain Eukaryota; kingdom Metazoa; phylum Arthropoda; class Insecta; order Lepidoptera; family Papilionidae; genus Parnassius; species Parnassius apollo. The sequence continues at coordinate 399,663 of CAJQZP010001402.1, forward strand.
GGACAAAACCAAATATATTCATTTTTCTATGCGCAGCTCAACCCAGCATGCAACCATTCCAGAAATTTATGCACATCAATGTTACTATCCAACCCAGTTATTTCTTATACAAAAACTATTAAGTACCTTGAAATAATTATAGATTCTACGTTTACATTTAAAAACCACCTATGCAATAGAGTTCATAAACTAATGTTTGTTTTTTTTAAAAAATCGTTCTTTTGCTGATATTAAGATAGTAAAACAAGTGTATTACGCATTATGTCAGTCAATACTCACCTATAGTATAATATCATGGGTTGGAGCAGCTAAAACTAAACTGCTACCACTGGAACGCGCTCAAAGAGCTGTATTAAAAGTTGCAACATTCCGCCCTATTCTATTTCCATCCCATCTCTTATACAAATCCTATAATTTCCTCTCAGTGCGCCAGTTATTCGTTATGAGAACGTTACAAAAACAGCACTTAAAATTGCCCTATAGAAGACAGGTCACTGATAAAAGACACAAAGATAAAGTAATTGAAACTAACATTAGAATAAGGCATTGTTTCATTCATAATTTTTTTGCCTTCCTCGGCCCTTTTTTGTATAATCAAGTCAATGCAATTTTGTACATACTCGTATATCCATTAAAAATGGCAGACTGTAAAAAGGTAATTCGAACATGGTTACAAAATTTGTCATACGATGATACGGAGAAGTTGCTGATTGTTTTAAGTAAATTAATATCATAAGTAAATTAATGATAATATATTTACCCAAATATCCCTTATTAGTACGTTATTCATTTTATATAAGAAACAGAAAATATTTCTTAATGTATCTTTTAGCACATACACCTTAGAGACAGGTTTATCCTAGTTTAGGTGCCTGTTATTGTAGACTATTATTAAGTTAAGACTTATTGGAATAATTTGTACAGTTTATCAAAATTAAAAAAAATATTATTGTGGGTTATCCATTAACGCTCCTTTTAGGGTTTTGAGATCTGGCATAGGCTGATCGCAAGATGCCGCTCTTTTGTTTAAATTGTGAGGTGGCGACGTACTATCGCTGTCGTATCCAAAATTACAGCTTTTTGAATTTTGTTCCTCACCCTCACTGAAATCTTAGCTAAATTGTCAGTAAGGGATTTAGGAACAACTCCCGTGGTAGAGAGAATCAGCGGGACGATAAGTACCTGCTGCTGTCGCCTTAACTGTCGGATTTCTTCAGATAACCGCGGGTACTTAGGCAACTTTTCAGTGCTGTACTTCTGCACATTATGCGAGTTTGGAATGCCAATATCCAACAACCACGTCCGCTTCTCCTCCTTTTCTACTAATATTATGTCCGGTCGATTATGCTCAACGGTCCGGTCAGTTAAAACTAACATATCACAATAAAGTTGGGCAGAATCATTCTCGAGTACCGGGGATGGATTGTATTTCCAGTAGGATTCTGCCTCCTTAAGGAGACTGTATTTTACTGCCAGCTTTTGCTGCACAATTTTTGCCACGTTGTCATGGCGCTGGGTGTACTCGGTTCCAGCAAGAGCCTGGCAGCCGCCAGTTACGTGCTGGATGGTCTCTGGTCCCCGTCGGCACTGGTCATCTTCGATACCTGTCCTGACAATGTACTTAAGATAATGTTTCGTAGGCACCCTTTCTTATCCTTATGTGGTTCTCCGCAGTCATCATCCGCTCGCCCAGATAGCAAAGGATCGTACTCCATTGCCCCATACACTGCTCGAGGAAGTCTCCAACTGTACAGTCAATTTTGTACAACCGGAGGACTCTCTTTAGCCATGTATGGGGCACCGAGTCGAATGCCTTTCTGTAGTCTATCCAGGCGGCGGAGAAATTCCGACGGTTACGTTTCACCACTTTGCCAATGACCGCGTCAATGAGGAGTGGTTCCTTGGTTCCACGACCACCGCCCCCGGCATCCATTTTGAGCGCGTGACATCACCTGATTTAGCTCCAGGTGACGAGTGATTCTCGCGCTCAATATGGATGTCAATGTCTTATATATGGTGGGTAGACACGTGATGGGGCGGTATTTGCTCGGGTCTGTAGTATCCTGATATTTAGGAACCAAGTGAGTGATTCCAGTAGTGAAGAGTCTCGGGAGCGACTTCTGATCGAGAGCCTCTTGATACTGTCGGGCGAGCACAGCGTGACACACTACGAACCCCTTCAGCCAGTAATGATGCAGCCCGTCGAGCCCCGGAATTTTCAAGTTCGGGGCCCTACGGACCGCCTCAGCCACGTCTTCAGGCGTTATGGTGACGGGGTCCATAGGCGTAACACTTGCACTCTGGCTCGCCACAACTTCCATCCAAGGGCCCTCGCTGTGGTTTACGGGCTCTGACCACAGGCCACGCCAAAATGCGACAGTGTCAGCCTGATCCGGTCCTGGGCCCGCTCTACATACCTCTGGTCGCTTCAATGATTTATAGAGCCTCTTCTGATCACTCTGGAAGAGGCGATTTTGGTTGAACCGCCTTGACCTCTCGCTAAATCGTCGAATCCGCTTCCCCCAAGCAGCGATTTTTTGCTTCAGGTCATCTATGCGCTCCGTTAGTTTTTGCGTGATATACGGTTGGAACAAACTGATATTTGTCCCAGCAAACGCCATTATTATTATTATTGGGTATCTATATAGTTTTCTCATCTGGTTGGGTTCTATAAATATATAATTATAAATGAAAATGAAAAAGGGAAGTCTGCAGTCTGCGAACATGTTCAAGATCGTCCCCACCATTACATTAGATTTGATAAACCACAAATTCTCGCAAAAGAACACCGATTCCTACCAAGGATGATACGCGAGGCTATTGAAATTAAAAAACAAAATTAAACCCAAACCCAAGCATACCACTGCAAGACTTCATGATACTATAAGCTCGTTTTGCGTAAATCGGACCAAAAATTAATATTAAAAAACTGAAGGTAGCCGGACTAACTATGACATTGGGACGTCAAACATCTCAGTCCCCCCCGTGACCATGGGCGCTGTAAAGCACCCGAAACGTCGGGATAATAATAAAAATAAATTAAAGTAATTAAACGCGATAAAATCCGTAAATAATAGTTTTATTCAATGAAAATGAAAAGATAAATATACATAAATATCAATAACATAAAATTAATATAAAAGTACATAAATAAATAAAAGCCCAACCAGATGGAGGCCCTCGGCAGGGGAGACCAAACGGACGAGGGTTAGGGGGAAAGGGAAAGAAACCGGCGGACGATGCGGGCGGTATCGAGGAGCACCGCCTTCTGCATTTGAGCCTGGAGCGGTCCGCCACGTAGTCCCAGCCGCCTCAGATGACCCGAGAGGCTGACTGGGATTAGCCCATTCGCAGAGACGACTACAGGAATAATTTCGGTCGGCAGACCACCCCACATGTCGGTCACCTCGTGAGCCAGGTCCAGATATTTTGTTTGCTTATCTGTTTCGGCTTTCACAAGGTTCTCGTCATACGGAACGGTAATGTCGACCAAAAATATCCTTGACAGTGCCCGGTCCATCAGCACAATATCAGGCTTATTCGCAAGAATAGTCCTGTCTGTGATGATGGCCCGGTCCCAATAGAGCCTGGCGCGATCATTTTCGAGCACGGCTTCCGGCAAGTACTTGTAATACGTCAATTTCCGATCCACGAGACCGTATTTCAGAGCGAGCTCCTGGTATAGAATTCTGGCTACTAGGTTGTGCCTGTACAAGTACTCAGAGTTAGAAAGCGCCGAACAACCGGAGATAACATGCCTAAGTGACTCACCGGGAAGGCGACAAGCTCGACAGATGTCGACGGTGCCATCCTTTAGGATGTATCTCCGATAGTTGTTGGTCTTAATAACCTGATCCTGTATTGCACAGACAAAACCCTCGGTTTCCCCGAAGAGATCACCAAAGCGTAGCCAGTGGAGGGAGGCTACTGTGTCTACGAAAGGCTCATGTGGAGCCTTGTAGAACCTCCCGTGGAGCTCTTTCTCCTTCCATACGGTCTCTCGGTCGGAAATGCTCTGCACTGCCGGGTCTTGCCATTGCTCGTTGGCTAAGGATAGAGGGGTAAGTACTTTATCACAAGAAATGACGTCCTTATAGAATGGATCATCCGATCTCGCCAGGAAGTAATCACGGAGGCTGCATACTTCGCGATTATGCATGGTGAGCGCGCTCAAGAAGCCACGACCACCATGCTTCCGCGGCAAGAACAGCCTCATTACCGATGATCTCGGATGATAGATCCTATGGGACGTCATGGTAGTGCGGACTTTTCTATCCAGGGCGTTAAGTTCAGTCTGAGTCCACCTGAGTATGCCAAAGGTATACATGAAGACAGGCATGACCCAGCCGTTATATGCGTGTGCCTTATTCACACCGGACAAAAGGCTGTTAAGCACTTTGGTCAAGCGTGCATAAAACACGTCGCAAACTGACTGTTTCATACCAGTCTCATCGATACCGATGTTTTGTGACATACCCAGGTATCGGTATGTTTCAGCCTCGGAAAGGGTTATTAAGTTGACGGGCATAGATAAGTCTATGCCCTCAGAGTTGGCAACCCTTCCCCTTTCAACATGGAGGACCGCACACTTATCCGTCCCAAGCTCCATTCCAATGGAATTGCTGAATTCACAAGTGAATTTAATTAGAAAGAAATTCCATAAGATGGGAGCGACTGGAGGCGAATAACTTGAGGTCATCCATATAGAAAAGGTGGGTCACTTTTGTCCCTCCTTTCCGTAGCTGAAATCCCCTCCCGGAGCCCTCCAGTAAGGTACTGAGAGGGTTCAGAGAGAGGCCGAACCAGATTGGACTCAGACAATCGCTCTGGAAGATACCCCTTCTTATCCTTATGTGGTTCTCCGCAGCCATCATCCACTCGCCCAGATGACAAAGGATCGTACTCCACTGCCCCATACACTGCTCGAGGAAGTCTCTAACTGTACAGTCTATCTTGTACAGCTCGAGGATTCTCTTTAGCCATGTATGGGGTACCGAGTCGAATGCCTTTCTGTAGTCTATCCAGGCGGCGGAGAAGTTCCGACGGTTGCGTTTCACCACTTTGCCAATGACCGCGTCAATGAGGAGTCGTTCCTTGGTTCCACGACCACCGCCCCGACATCCATTTTGAGCGCGCGACATCACCTGATTTGAGTCCAGGTGACAATTGATTCTCGCGCTCAAAATGGATGTTAGTGTCTTGTATATGGTCGGTAGATACGTGATGGGGCGGTATTTGCTCGGGTCTGTGGTACCCTGGTCTTTAGGAACCAAATGAGTGATCCCAGTAGTGAAGAGGCTTGGGAGCGACTTCTGGTTGAGAGCCTCTTGAAACTGTCGGGCGAGCACAGAGTGACACACCATGAACCCCTTCAGCCAGTAGTGATGCAGCCCGTCAAGCCCCGGACTTTTCCAGTTCGGGGCCCTAAGGACCGTTTCAGCTACGTCATCCGGCGTTATGATGACGGGGTCCATGGGCGTAATACCCGCACACTGACTCGCCACAACTTCCGTCCAAGGGCCCTCGCTGTGGTTTACGGGCTCTGACCACAGGTCGCGCCAGAATGCTACAGTGTCGGCCTGATTCGGTGCTGGACCCGTTCCACTTACCATTGGTCGCTCCAATGATTCATAGAGCCTCTTCTGATCACTCTGGAAGAGACGATTCTGGTTGAACCGTGTCGACCTCTCGGTATATCGCCGAATCCGCTTTCCCCAAGCAGCGATACTCTGCTTCAGATCATCTGTGCGCTCCGTCAGATTTTGCGTGATATCCGGCTGGGACAAACTGACATTTGTCCCAGCAAACGCCATCCTGAGGGTGCGCACAATTCTTGGCCTGTTGTTGCCTGATCTGAAGCATATCAGTCTGCCGATGAGAGCTCTAGCCTTTGCGATACGTTCCTCAATTCTTCTTCTTCATGCTGGGATAACGCTACTTTGGCCAGTGGCGCGTCCAGCCGTGGAAACCTTGGTGCCTATGATACGGCAGACTGCCAGCGCGGCGCCAAAAAGAATTGAGTCCGTCTCGCAAAAGGTCCCGGCTGGCTTCCAAATATGTCACCAGCGTTGGGTTCAGAACCCTCACGACAGCCCGATTCCGCTTGCTTAGGGCTATGCGGGGAAGTCGCGGTCGATTTTCGTGAGGCGTACTGCGCGTCTCCACAATCGCCTCTTCCAATGTACTCCTCATATGCTCTAATTCCAGTTCCTGGGCGACTGTTCCATCATCGTTTGAATCATCCACAACCGGGGTATTCACGGCGGCATCCACGTTTGCGGGTTGCTCTACCATTTGTGGTGTGGTACCATCCTCAGCCGTAGCATTCTCATCCGACGAGGGAACAGCCTCACGTCGTAGCCGTTCGAGTTCAGCGACATCAAATATATTTGAGCGCAAGATATACCGAAATCGGTCTGCCAGGTTTTGCTCTGTGACGGTTAAAGATGGCTCCAGCTCAGCAAAAAGACGATGCATCCTAGCCCGATACGCCAAACATCCAGTTTCTTCCCCTTTTGCCCTAAAGTACGCCCGCAGTGCGTTTGCATTCATTGCTTGTGACCAACGCATGCGACGTGCTCCACCAGCGGCGGGTGCCGCTTGCTGAGTCCGAGAAGACCCAGCCGACACCAAGCCTTCTGGTGGGGATGATGGATGCGGAGGGCTGCTAGGCGACCGTGCAGCTCCTCGCGCTCGGCTGGCGGCCCGCATGCTGCCGCGTCCAGCGCCAGCTCCAGACGCGCCCCGGCGACCCCCATGCAGCGGCCCTTTTCGCACTATCTTCTTATCCATCATCCATTATTTGGGCGTCCATTAAGTCCATTAAGTTTCGTGTGGAGCCATAAGCACAAACGGGCCTCTGCACCCTAAATTCTGCTGAGGCACGGCGCTCACACCTCTCGCAAGGCGTTGACTGACTGCGTTGACGTAGCAGTTTTGTCACTTAACTGTTACGTCAGCGGGCGATGGGGTCGTCAATTCCCTACGCCTTTTTATTATTATTTATTATATTGGGGTATCTATATAGTTTTCTCATCTGGTTGGGTTCTATAAATATATAATTATAAATGAAAATGAAAAGATAAATATACATAAATATCAATAACATAAAATAAATATAAAAATACTTAAATAAATAAAAGCCCAACCAGATGGAGGCCCTCGGCAGGTGAGACCAAACGGCCGAGGGTTAGGGGGAAAGGGAAAGAAACCGGCGGACGATGCGGGCGGTATCGAGGAGCACCGCCTTCTGCATTTGAGCCCGGAGCGGTCCGCCACGTAGTCCCAGTCGCCTCAGATGACCCGAGAGGCTGACTGGGAGTAGCCCGTTTGCAGAGACGACTACAGGAATAATTTCGGTCGGCAGACCACCCCACATGTCGGTCACCTCGTGAGCCAGGTCCAGATATTTTGTATGCTTGTCTGTTTCGGCTTTCACGAGGTTCTAGTCATACGGAATGGTAATGTCGACCAAACATATCCTTGACTGTGCCCGGTCCATCAGCACAATATCAGGCTTATTCGCAAGAATAGTCCTGTCTGTGATGATGGCCCGGTCCCAGTAGAGCCTGGCGCGGTCATTTTCGAGCACGGCTTCCGGCAAGTACTTGTAATACGGCAATTTCCGGTCCACGAGACCATATTTCAGAGCGAGCTCCTGGTGTAGAATTCTGGCTACTAGGTTGTGCCTGTGCAAGTACTCAGAGTTAGAAAGCGCCGAACAACCGGAGATGACATGCCTAAGTGATTCACCGGGATGGCGACAAGCTCGACTGACGTCGACGGTACCATCCTTTAGGATGTATCTCCGATAGTTGTTGGTCTTAATAACCTGATCCTGTATTGCACAGACAAAACCCTCGGTTTCCCCGAAGAGGTCACCGAAACGTAGCCAGTTGAGGGAGGCGACTGTATCTGCGAAGGGCTCATAAAGAGCCCTGTAGTACCTCCCGTGGAGCTCCTTCTCCTTCCATACGGTCTCCCCGGTCGGAAATGCTAAGCACTGCTGGGTCCTGCCATTGCTCGTGGGCTAAGGATAGAGGGGTAAGCCCTTTATCACTAGAAATGACGTCATTATAGAATGGATCATCCGATCTCGCCAGGAAGTAATCACGGAGGCTGCACACTTCGCGATTATGCATGGTGAGCGCGCTCATAAAACCACGCCCACCATGCTTTCGCGGCAAGTACAGCCTCATTACCGACGATCTCGTATGATGCATCCTATGGGACGTCATGGTAGTGCGGACTTTTCTATCCAGGGCGTTAAGTTCGGTCTGAGTCAACCTGAGTATGCCAAAAGTATATATGAGGACAGGCATGACCCAACCGTTATATGCGTGTGTCTTATTCATACCCGACAAAAGGCTGTTAAGCACTTTGGTCAAGCGTGCATAAAACACGTCGCAAACTGACTGTTTCATACCAGCCTCATCGATACCGATGTTCTGTGACATACCCAGGTATCGGTATGTTTCTGCCTCGGAAAGGGTCTTTAAGTTGACGAGTATAGATAAATCTATGCCCTCAGAGTTAGCAACCCTTCCCCTTTCAACATGAAGGACCGCACACTTATCCGTCCCCAGCTCCATTCCAATGGAATTGCTAAATTCACAAGTGATGTATAGCAATTCCATAAGATGGGAGCGACTGGAAGCGAATAACTTGAGGTCATCCATATAGAAAAGGTGGGTCACTTTTGTTCCTCCTTTCCGTAGCTGAAATCCTCTCCCAGAGCCCTCCAGTAAGGTACTGAGAGGGTTCAGATAGAAGCAGAACCAGATTGGACTCAGACAATCGCCCTGGAAGATACCCCTTCTTATCCTTATGTGGTTCTCCGCAGCCATCATCCGCTCGCCCTGATAACAGAGGATCGTACTCCACTGCCCCATACACTGCTCGAGGTAGTCTCAAACTGTACAGTCAATCTTGTACAGCCCGAGGACCCTCTTTAGCCATGCATGGAGCACCGAGTCGAATGCCTTTCTGTAGTCTATCCAGGCGGCGGAGAAGTTCCGACGGTTGCGTTTCACCACTTTGCCAATGACCGCGTCAATGAGGAGTGGTTCCTTGGTTCCACGACCACCGCCCCCGACATCCATTTTGAGCGCGTGACATCACCTGATTTAGCTCCAGGTGACGAGTGATTCTCGCGCTCAAAATGGATGTCAGTGTCTTATATATAGTGGGTAGACACGTGATGGGGCAGTATTTGCTCGGGTCTGTGGTACCCTGATATTTAGGAACCAAGTGAGTGATCCCAGTAGTGAAGAGTCTCGGGAGCGACTTCTGATCGAGAGCCTCTTGATACTGTCGGGCGAGCACAGCGTGACACACTACGAACCCCTTCAGCCAGTAATGATGCAGCCCGTCGAGCCCCGGAATTTTCAAGTTCGGGGCCCTACGGACCGCCTCAGCCACGTCTTCAGGCGTTATGGTGACGGGGTCCATAGGCGTAACACTTGCACTCTGGCTCGCCACAACTTCCATCCAAGGGCCCTCGCTGTGGTTTACGGGCTCTGACCACAGGCCACGCCAAAATGCGACAGTGTCAGCCTGATCCGGTCCTGGGCCCGCTCCACATACCTCTGGTCGCTTCAATGACTTATAGAGCCTCTTCTGATCACTCTGGAAGAGGCGATTTTGGTTGAACCGCCTTGACCTCTCGCTAAATCGTCGAATCCGCTTCCCCCAAGCAGCGATTTTTTGCTTCAGGTCATCTATGCGCTCCGTTAGTTTCTGCGTGATATCCGGCTGGGACAAACTAATATTTGTCCCAGCAAACGCCATTCTAACGGTGCGCACAACTCTCGGTCTAATATTACCCGACCTGAAGCTTGTCAGTCTGCCGATAAGGGCCCTTGCCTATGCGATACGGTTCCTCGATTCTTTTTCTCCAGGCTGGGATGGCACTACCCTTGTTGAGTAGCACGTCCAGCCATTGGAAGTTTGGCGCCAATAATACGGCATACTGCCAGTGCGGCGCCAAAAAGAATTGAGTTCGTCTCGCAAAAGTCCCGGCTGGCTTCCCAATAGGTCACCAGCATTGGGTTAAGAGCCCGCACGACAGCCCGATTTCGCTTGCTAAGGGGTATGCGGGGAAGTCGCGATCGATTTTCGAGAGGCATGCTGCGCGTTTCCAGCATCGACTCTTTCAATATGCTCCTCATTTTCTCCAGTTCGTGGGGGACTATTCCATCATCGTCTGAATCAACCACAAATGGAATATTGACGGCAGCGTCCACATTTGCAGTTTGCTGCGCAATTAGTGGCGCCGCATTCCCAGTCGTAGCATTTCCATCCGATGAGGGAACAGCCTCACGTCGTAGTCGTTCGAGTTCGGCGTCACCAAATATGTTAGAGCGCAGGATGTACCGAACTCGGTCTGCCAGGTTTTGCTCAGTGACGGATAGAGATGGCTCCAGCTCTGCAAAAAAAGCGATGCATCCGAGCCCGATATGCCAAACATCCGGTTTCTTCCCCTTTTGCCCTAAAGTACGCCCACAGTGCGTTTGCGTTCATTGTTTGTGACCAACGCATGCGACGTGCTCCACCAGCGGCGGGTGCCGCTTGCTGAGTCCGAGAAGACCCAGCCGACACCAAGCCTTCTGGTGGGGATGATGGATGCGGAGGGCTGCTAGGTGATCGTACAGCTCCTCGCGCTCGGCTGGCGACCCGCATGCTGCCGCGTCCAGCGCCAGCTCCAGACGCGCCCCGGCGACCCCCAGGCAGCGGCCCTATGCGCGTTCCTCTTTGTACCATCATCCATTTATGGGCGTCAAATAACGGGAGACGCCCAAGCCCGGCACCGTTTCGTGGTTCGGTCTTACGCACAAACGGACCTTTGCACCCACAATTTTGCCTAGGCACGGCGCTCACACCTCTTGGCAGGGCGCTGACTGACTGCGCCGACGTAGTAGTTTTGTCACATAACTGTTACGTCAGCGCGCGAATGGTGTCGTCACTTCCCTACGCCTTTATTATATTTATTATTATTATGGGGTATCTATATAGTTTTCTCATCTGGTTGGGTTCTATAAATATATAATTATAAATGAAAATGAAAAGATAAATATACATAAATATCAATAACATAAAATAAATATAAAAGTACATAAATAAATAAAAGCCCAACCAGATGGAGGCCCTCGGCAGGAGAGACCAAACGGCCGAGGGTTAGGGGGAAAGGGAAAGAAACCGGCGGACGATGCGGGCGGTATCGAGGAGCACCGCCTTCTGCATTTGAACCTGGAGCGGTCCGCCACGTAGTCCCAGCCGCCTCAGATGACCCGAGAGGCTGACTGGGATTAGCCCGTTTGCAGAGACGACTACAGGAATAATTTCGGTCGGCAGACCACCCCACATGTCGGTCACCTCGTGAGCCAGGTCCAGATATTTTGTTTGCTTGTCTGTTTCGGCTTTCACGAGGTTCTCGTCATACGGAATGGTAATGTCGACCAAAAATATCCTTGACTGTGCCCGGTCCATCAGCACAATATCAGGCTTATTCGCAAGGATATCCAGATGGCTGGCGCGATCATTTTCGAGCACGGCTTCCGGCAAGAACTTGTAATACGGCAATTTCCGATCCACGAGACCGTATTTCAGAGCGAGCTCCTGGTGTAGAATTCTGGCTACTAGGTTGTGCCTGTGCAAGTACTCAGAGTTTGAAAGCGCCGAACAACCGGAGATAACATGCCTAAGTGACTCACCGGAATGGCGACAAGCTCGACAGATGTCGACGGTGCCATCCTTTAGGATGTATCTCCGATAGTTGTTGGTTATTATTATTATTATTACATAACAGAAATAACATTATTTCTGTAATGTAATACAAATTACAGAATAATATTTTTACAGAATAATATTATGGTTGTAGCACGAATGGGTCGGCTCGACCAGGCTAGGACCACCATCTCACAATGCTCGCTCAATGGTTCATATGGTGAGTTTAGAGAACCGGATAACTTTTTACTGGAAACGAGGCATCTCATTTTGGCCCTCAGGGGAGTTAACGCATAAGCACTTTGATTCTTAATCGGAGATAAATGTGGATGTTTATGGGCCACAGCATCCACATAGCATCGTGTTGACTACTGCTCGTTTGTCACACTTATTCTATAAAAAAATAGGTCTATCGACAGCTGATCATATGGTTCCGAGCTCAAATACAGGGTCAGACCAAAATCTGTTGTTGAGTTTTTAGTCTCCATTATGACTAGGTTCCGTGATCGAAATTCTTCCTAGAGTAAATTATACACAAATGTAAATCTACAAGGTGTAAACGTTTAAGTTTTTGTAGTCTAACCGAACAGTCGACTGTATGCTTGATTTTCGTCAAGGCGTTAAAAGTTACAGCCTATATAATAGCTCTAATATATGGGAGGGTTTTAGGGCAAGGAAATGTCCGCCGTGCAGCCTCGATGCGTGTGGTCGAAGTTCACATGTATGATTTGAACACGTGGTAAATCAGCACCTAAAATTTCAATTAAAATTTTCGTTAATTCTGGCGGAGATCGAACCCGGGTGACCCCTGTACTGTATAATTCACAGCGAGCGCTTAGCCTCTGAGCTACCATGGCTCTGCGTCGAGGCTTTACATACCCATTAAAATAACATTTCATCTGCAAAGAACCAAAAAGATACGTTTATTCATGTAAATCTATGTATGTTATGCAACATAACATACATAGATTTACATGAATATAAATTTAAATTGGTGTTTGGGTTAACAATACATGTATTTGCAAATTATATTAATTGGATAAAAAATTTAAGAAATTATGATCTTGATTTTTTTATAGGATAGGATGACAAACGAGCACACAGTCCACCTGATAGTAAGTGATTGCTGTGGTCCCTAGACATCTACATCTATACTCGATTACGAATCAAAATGCAAATGCTTTGTGATCCGCGAGGACTTTGGAATGCCTCGTTTCATGTAAAAAGGGTCTTCGGTTCTTTACACTCGCCATGCGAAACACAGCAGCATTAAGCTACTATTTGACGCTGGTATTCTGTGAGAGTGTGGTCCTTCCCCGGTCGAGCCGATGCATTCGTGCTAAAACTATACGATTAATATAGCTGCAGCATGGCTCTACAACGTAAAAAAATGATGAAATTTTTAATTTATAACTGTAATATTTCTTTATTTTATCCTATACTAGCGACTGGTTCTGACTTGACCTGAGCATGGTCTATAAAAGTTACGTTATTTAGATTTAATCATTTTTCGTTTCCTTTTTAATTATGTGATCACTGTTTATCTGCTCATGAGTTTCATTAAAATCGGTTCAAACATTCTGAGAATTAGCCTTTGTCAGATTATTAAAAATGGTTATTCATGTTTTATGGGATGCAAATAATCCCTTGAGCTCACATATAAGGCAGTTATTTCAATATAACAGCAGGCACTTAATTTTTTTTTTATAAATGTATAAACATGAGTAGATTACATAAATGTAAAACATGAGTAGAATACATAAATGTACAATAAATGAATATAAGACTTAATAGAAGATTAAGTAATCGAGGTCATTATTTCGCAAAATAATTAGATAACATCCAAAAGCAAGGCTTTTATTTACTTCACCGTTATGGCATCTCCATTAAGGTACATAATAAATAAAAATATACTTTCGTCTGCTTTGTAACGGCAACAATACTCGGGAATCACCATTAAATATTTAATGACTTAGGAACTAAGAAAAGAAGAACTATTGTAAACTAAATTTGGGAAAGTTTTTAAGCTCAAAAAAAGTTGTAGCTGCAAAGGAAAATGGATTTGAGTTACGACTTTGAGAGGCACACTATAAGCACACTACTTGGAAACTAGCTAGGGTATCATGAATTGCAAATTTAAATGCTACTCACTCACAAAACTTTGAACGCATTTCTGCTCACAGTGTTTATACTCATAGTTGGTACTTTAAACATTACGAGCATGAATACATGTCTTTGTCTACTCTACGTGGTAGAGACTAGAAAAGAGGCATTTCATCTTAGTTCTCAGGAGTGACAACGCATCAGTATTTTGCCAATTGCTCTAAAACTCTCGCACGAATGACAGGAAGTTGGCACAGCATTGGCACATATATAAGCTGTTATTGTAGCATACGTGAGGGTAATATGGTTAATATAGTCATTTTCTAATAAACCAAAAAGTGAAATTTACAGAGAACGCGTAGCCCCTGAGCTACCACTGCCTTTATCACGACTAATATGTGTCAAACTATAATTGTTAGTTTTATTTCAATAATTTATTCAAATTTCAATTTTAAAAATACTCTTATAATTTTAAAAAAGCACAGACAGAGTTTTGTAGCTGAAGTCAAAACACAATATGTAATGAAACGATGAAGTATCATCCAACAGCTATGAAACTAAAAAAGTTGATTATAAGAAAATTCAAATCAATTCACATAAGTGAAACGATTTCCAAAATGTGAATAGATGTGTTAAATATTTTGTAAGTAAAATTGTTAGATTATTTCTATATTTATATTCATATATTTTTATAATAGAATATTAAAAACATAATTTTTATAGGATAGGGTGACAAACGAGCACACAGTCCACCTGATGATAAGTGGCTTCTGTGGCCCATAGACATCTACATCCATTTTCGACCACGAATCTAAATGCAGATGCGTTGTCACCCGTGAGGACTAAGATGGAATGCCTCACTTCCAGTAAAAAAGGGTCTCCGGTTCTCTACACTCGCCATACGAAACACAGCAGCATCAATGCACAACTTCACGCTGGTATTCTGCGAGAGCCTGGTCCTTCCCCGGTCGAGCCGACCCATTCGTGCCAAAACTATACCACTAATATAACTGCAGCATGGCTCTGCCACGTAAACTAAATAAAATAATCCGTTAATTTCAAACATAAGTATTTAAAAAGAGAGTAAAACCACAGTTGCAAATTTTAAATTATGGTTTAAGACATTTATTTTCTCAAAAGATTTACGAATCACTTACAGAGAAAATACACATTATAAAGAAAAAAAAAACATTAAGCCGATTGGCGTAGTGAGCTAGTATTATAATAGGTCGCTAAAACTTATTTTCTAATTGAGTGCTTAATAACTTATTTAGTAAATATTACACATAAGTAAATAGGGTAGTTGCAAAAGTATTCGTACCAAAGCTAAGCAGACCATCGTTACTTCGGTCAAAATTGAATGAATGTGGCGAGTTATTTGTTAAGACCTATGACACATTAACTATTTTATTGTGTTCAAAATTAATTTATAGTGTTAGCTGTTATTGTTTGTGTTTATCTTTTAAAACCATTACTATATGTAATACGATACTATAATTAGGTAGTGTTTCTTTATTTAGTATATTATATATTTAGTATATTATATATTTAGGTATTAATTTGTTTGTAATAATATAAGTAGTGTTGCACATATGTATAATGCATCGTATATGTACATACATACACACATACGTACATACTCATATAAACACACATATAGATATATACACAAATATATGTATAAGTTATCTTGTCTCATATCTATAATCATACTGTGTATAAGTAATTATATTGTATTATCTCTATACAACTATTTTATTGTAGATAGGTTGCATGTGTATTTCATATATTATGTAGATTAGAGATTTGTGATTATTAAGTTAATATGAAAAATCCTTTAAAATGTGGCTTTTTAGCAATTTCTTGAAAGTGGACAGGAATTTTGTTTCTTTAATGTTATTAGGTAATTTGTTGTAGTGTTGAGCTCCCTCATAAAGAACACTCCTTTTTCCATAGTTTGTTTCATATAATCTCAAATATAGGTTATTAGCCTGCCTTGTCATACGTTTATGATAATCTATCTTTTTTTGTAAATGTTATTTGAGAGTGAGTAGCATTAGTAAGTATTTTCCTAATAAAAATTCATATTTTATATTTGTACGTTTGGGCTAGATTAAGTAATTTGGTTTCTTTATATATTTGAGTGGTAGGTGTTAAGTATTTATATTGGAATAATATTTTTATGATTTTATTTTGTGTAACTTGTAGTTTTTGCAACGTTGATTTAGTAGCTGAGCACCATACCTCAATCAAATAATCTAAATGAGGCTTAACTAAAGAGTTATATATGGTATATTTGACATGTCTCGGGAGACACAGAACTATAGTTTTTAAAGCTCCTGTTAATGAGTAGATTTTACTATGGATCTTCTCAATATGTTGTTTCCAGATAAGACGACCGTCAAGAACAAGGCCTAAATATTTCTCGTTGTTAACTTTGGTTAATATTTCACCATCAATAGTAAGAGGATTGTGACTTTCAATTTTTCTATTTTTTGCACTAAAGATTACGTATTTTGTTTTTGGGGCATTGATTGTTATTAAGTTTGACTGTAGACAGGTGTGTAATATGTGTAAGTCTTGCTGGGCTTCACTTAGTACTGATTGTAACGAGTGACCAAAGTAGAAGAGGCTGGTGTCGTCAGCGTATTAAGTGATATCTCCCTTTAGTCCAATTTCATATATGTTGTTTACATAAATAAGGAACAAAAGGGGTCCCAATATTGATCCCTGTGGTATGCCACAAATAACCGGTTTGGGGGCTGCTTTGCTGATTATTAATTTTGACAACTTGAAATCTATCAGAAAGATACGATTTAAAAATGTCAAATGCCTTTCCTGTGATACATATGTCTTTTAGTTTTAATAATAGGATGTCATGGCTGACTGTGTCAAAAGCCTTTTTCAGGTCAATAAAAATACCTAATGTAATTTTTTTCTGATCAATATTAAGTTTTATATTGGTTACTAAATCAACAGTTGCAGATACAGTGTTAGACTTTGGGCGGAAGCCATATTGCTTTTTATAGAGGTAATCAATAGAAGTCAGGTAGTCATATAGTCGTTTATGTAGTATTTTTTCAAATAATTTCGACATTACTGGAAGTACCGATATTGGTCGGTAATTGTTTGGGTCTTGTTTGCTTCCGGCTTTAAAAATAGGACTAACTTTTGCAGTTTTTAGGCTAAATATCACTTAAACATTTATTAATACAAATAGCGAGGTTTTCTGCCATATTGTCTTTAATACACTTTAAGGATTTTGTGTTCATGCCATCTAAACCGGAACTAGCGTTAGAATCTAAGTCTTTTATTATTTTCAGTACCTCGTCTGCGGTCGTTGGGTTTAATTTTGATAAATCAGTGTTGTTGTTTTAGGTATGTTGTATGACAGTGTTTGTGTAAAGTTTTTATGATATTTTTTGCGGTATTTTATTTGCAAGTTCAGGGCCTATAGTGACGAAAAATCTGTTAAAATACTCACATATTTCTTTAATATTTGAGATTTGACCATTGGGGGTATTTATTTTTAAATACCTTAGGTCTGCCAGATCTGATTTGTTGTTTGACAGTCTATTAATTAGTTGCCACATTTTTAAAGGACATTTCTTACAATCCGTGAAAGCCATATGATAAAATTGTTTTTTAGCTGTTTGGATATTTGCAAACGTAAGGTTTCTTTGTTTTATAAATTCTGTTCTCAAATTTTCATCTTCATGTGTTTGTTTTAAGCTGTACCATAGTTGGTTCCTTTTATTTATTAAAGCAATTAGGCCCCTGTTTATCCACTCTTTGCAAGGCGGATTGACCACTTTTGTTTTTCTTATTCTATTTTTTTTGTAATAGTTTGTAGTAGTTGCCATTCTAGCTCCTCATATACTTGAAATGACTTGTTTTGAGAAATTTATTTAATATCGTTCTGCAGGTTGTTATAGTTAATTGCTTCATATTGAACTTTTTTTATGCGTTCGGTTTTCGGTCTGTTTAACTCAAGATATATTTCTTTGTGATCAGCTATGGGGGATTCAATAATATACATTTGGAAAGTATTATTTTGTAAGTTGGTACATACATGATCTATAATAGTTTTGGATGTTGTGGTTTCACGAGTGCAATACTCGGTGTTGATTTTATTCAGTATTCTTATTTTATTCTCTCGCAGCAGTTCTTTATATTCTTTTACGTGTTTGTCGTTAGTATGTAAGTTAAGATTAAAGTCGCCGAAGACACGCTTTCTTCTTTCAAGGTGTTGGTTATAGTTTTCAAGAAACTTGTCAGTACTTGCTGCTGGCTGTTTGTATATGGCACCTATGTCCAGGAAAAAGTGTCAAGATGTACCCATAAAAAGTGGTTTCCGTCTTCACATTGATCCTCCAATAATTCGTGTTTCAAATCCTTATGAATGAACAAAGAAACTCCACCACCTCTAGAATGTTTTCTGTAGTTATAGTAGTGAACATAGTTTGGTAGTTTTAATCTCTGTGCTTCGTCTTCGTTTTTTATCCAAGTTTCCGTAATAATTAAAACATGAATCTTCGTTTCGAGTGATTCCATAATACAACGTATTTCATCTAGTTTGCCTGGCTTAACTAAACTGCGAATATTGGCGTAGAAAATTTTTAGTGCTTTGTTTGTAATAGATAAATCTGCATAATTATAATGATATTTATGAGTTATAAATTTATCCTTATTTTTAGTTATTGTATATTCTCTGGTGTCCCTTTTTTTGTTTCCTGTTTTATTATTTTGGGTGTTCCTTTTATATACTTTATAATTAAATCGTTTTCCCCTTTTTCTTTGCGCTGACGTAACTCTTCTCGAAGGTTTGCCATTTCTTGTTTTTGGTTAGGTGTCTGGTCGGAAAAGATTTTTGTATTACTTACTTTGCAGTTAAATTTATTTTTTAATAAGGTTTTTGCTATATCTGGAGTTAAAAAGCAAACTTTTAGTGGGCGCGTTTTCTTCCCATCATACTTGCCTAGGCGCATTATTCTTTCTGGTTGGGGGGTAAGTGGATGGATGCCTGATAGTACTTTCATCACTTCACATCTATCATTTTCCCTCTTTTCTTCCATATTTTCTGAATGTGGTTCGAAAATGCCAGTGATTATTATATTCTTGGCGCGCTCTAAACGCTCTTGAACTTCGGTCATTATATCTGCATAACTATTCGCTGTCGGTTTAGGACATCCTGATGGTAAGGGGGCATGTACAGTGCTCTGAAGAGCCTGTACATCATTTTCAATACATTTTATTTTTTCTTCATTATAAGTGACAGTATTTGTTAGTTTTTGTATTTCAGACTTGAAGGTATTATGTTCTAGGAGCAGCAAGTCCGTTTTAGTTTTCATATCAATAAGTTGTTCATTGATAGATTTGATATCTGTTTTTATAGAATTGATGTTTTCTGTCTGGGATTTACCAAACTCCTTTAACACTCCTATAATTTCCTTTTTAAATTCATTGAATTGGACCGAGAAATCATCCTCAGGCACTTTTCTTTTGCGTTGTGACACATTTTTATATTCGTGCTCAGTTGCTGCAATGATTGACAGGTCAGGCTGGGAACTACTATTCCCACTAATAATATTCATTTTGTCACTAGATTTGGTTGTAGATGAACGTTGGACACTCATATTGTTGTATGTGTAAATAAATTTCCCGCTCCGCTTATCGCTCCGCTCGGTTGGTATGTGCGTGACCCTCACTATTGAATAGTTCTTTCCGAAACCAGTAGTAAATTAAAGGTAAATTAAACATAAGAATGACTTTAAATTAAATGTTATTGATATTGAAGAATAAACTTTCTATTTTTTATTTCTATTATTTGCGTAAATATAATAAATCCAGCCTTTATTTGTCTTTGGACATATAAATTAGATTACGATTTTTTGTTCTTACCATGGGCACACTTTATTTGCAATAGCACTATAATTTGGCACAATTAAGTTTAGAATTATTTAGCACTACTATTTTGAATTTAATTTGTCGAAGTAAAGAGTAAACACGTCCGCTCACTACGCGAGTCAACACTGATGAATTCATTAGGAGAACCTTAAAAAAAAGAATTCATAAATAACATTGATAGTAACTCAATATGTAATTTAAGGCATAAACAATAAAACTATAAAAATATGCACGATCTTTTTGAATTCTTCATTCAACTTAAATGTGTGTTTATACGCAAAGCCATGTCGCAGCTACGTTATGACTGTAGCAAAAATGGATCGGCTCGACCGAGGAAGGGCCCCGCTCTCCCAGAATATCAGCGTGAATTAGTAGCTTTATGTTGCTGTGTATCATATTGTGGGTGTAGAGCTTTTTACTGAAAACAAGGCATTCCGTCTTATTCCCCAGAGTTGCCTGCATGGGTCTGCATTTTTATTATTAACTGAGGATAGATACATATGTCTATGGACCACAGTATTCATGGGTGACAAAGAAAAACATAGACTACCTGATGGATAGTGTAACATGTGGCGTATAGATCTAGATAGAGACCTTTATCTATTATCGATTAAAAATCAAAATGCAAATGCGTTGTTACCCTTGGGGCCTAAGATTTCGTGCTTCATTCACGGTAGAAAGTGTGCAGTACCAAATAGCCACACTCATAGACATAGAAAATTCACAAATTATCCAAAAAATAAACCATGCAGAACAGCGAATACGTTGGTTGCGCAATCGTTTCCAATTAAATTGAAACTTATAATAATTTATCACCAATCGGAAGCAGATGACCCTTACAATGGAAAAGTCAAATATGGCAGCCCGCCAATGAGTAAAGGTCAAGTATTCTTTCAAATAGCCGATGCTGTAGAATACCACAACTAATGGTATTTTAGATAGCATTTGACTGTTAGGAACAGACAAAGATGAAAATTATTTTTAACATAGCAATACATTAAAGAATGTCGACCCGCCCGTCTGGACAGGATTTATACCCGGATGATATACCCGGTATAAAAAGGTAAACGTATAATACGAGTATTTATCATATTATTGCAACTTTGAATAAACTTATAAAAAACATACTTATGTTTTTCTGTAGCATATAGCCAAATTTCAATCAAATTTGGCTATATTACTCTAAAAGAGATCCAATTATGCTTATTTGGGTGATGTTTCTAAATTGAATCCCACGCGAGCGAAGTCGCGAGTAAAAGCTAGTTTATAATAAGATTTTAGAATATATCGAATTTCTTATTATATTTTTTATTTAGTATATTTATAATTTTTATTTTTATTTTTCATAATTTCATAAATATGTATTGGTATTAAAACCAGCCAGATGCAAACAGTACAACCAAAGAGATTTATCTTCAATTTCATACAAACAAATGTTTTCCCCGACATATTAATTGTATATTATTATTTAAAAAAAGTCCCATTGGGTTTTTGCCGGTTTTTCCCAGGACAGTTGCTTTTTCTAAACCAGTGGTAAAAGGATAAATCACTTTCAAACTTTCAATGAGTATTCTTTAATGTATTTGTATATTGAATAAAGATATTCTGTTTTAATAAATTCTATTTGAAATGAAATAAAATCTATTCTAAAATCCATGATTTTATATAATACGAAACGTATGCTAATTAATTGAATTATTCAAATATTATTCAAAGAAAATGAATTCCTTTTAATTAATATGTAATTTCATTACAAAATTATACAAGTACAATTAAAACTGAATATGTTTGTGAAATTTCCATTCTGATTATATTACATTACAAAAATAGCTTAATGCCTCGCTAGACAATTACGTGATAGAGTCACACTGCAGCTATATTATGGTTGTAGCATTAACGGAAACTTGGTTACACGCGAATATCAGCGACAATGAATTTATAGACGATAGGTATCATATTTTTAGAAAGGACAGAAATCGTGCAACGACCGGCCGGCAAGACGGCGGAGGCATACTGATAGCGGTGCACCGTTCACTCTTTCCTGTAGCTCGTCTTGAAACGCTGACGCATGACTTTGAGCCCCTCCCGCCTCTTGTTGATTTTTTATTACTAGAGTTATGCATTGCAAACTATGTTTATATTCTCTCAGCCGTCTATATCCCACCTAATCAAAATTTTGATACATATAATAGTTTTTTTTTAACTTATAACAAAACCAAATATCTGGATCGACTGCAAGTTTTATTACAATTGGTGACTTTAATCTGCCGAATCTTGGCTGGATTAATACCGGCCAGGCCCTTATACCTATAATAGATTTAAACTTGAATCCCTCGTGCTGGTGCCTAATTAATTTTATATCACTATTAAACGGTCATCAAGTGAACTATATTCTTAATAAAAATAACAGAATCCTAGACTTAGCTGTAACACATACAACTAAGTGCAGCCTATCATCAGTGATCTCACCGTTGGTACCTCCCGATGCTCTTCACCCCCCTTTTGAAGTTTTCATTACATTATCAGAATCACAAAAATACCTAGAACGTAATATAACATTTCGACAATGCTATAGATTGGCTAACTATGATAAAATAAAAGATTAAATTATAAAAATCGATTGGAAAAATCTTTTTTGGCCAAAGATGCCGAAGATGCTGTTGCGTGCTTTTATGAGATAATTTACAAAATTATTAAAAAACATGTGCCAATCAAAGAAGTCAAACCTAATCGTTTCCCTTGTTGGTTTACGCCTGAATTAATTCTGATATACAATAAAAAAAAACCGGGCTTGGACAAAAATGAAAAAATATCGAAGTGAATCGAATTACAATATTTTTTCCATATACAGAAATAAATTCGAAAAAGTTTCAGAACGTTGCTATAATAACTATATTAGTAAAGTAGAGAGTAGTATTAGGGATAACAGTAAATTCTTTTGGACCTATTTGAAAAATCGTAAAAAGATCTCTGACATACCGAGTACTGTTAATTTTAAAGATAGGGTGGCTACAGGTCCTAACGAAGTTTGTTCAATATTCTCTAGCTTTTTTCATTCGGTTTTTGAGCCAACTATGGTCACTGATGACTTTGATATCCAAGATATCATTGTTGACGATACTAAAACACCTGATATTCTTATAAACGACATCAAACTCACAAAACTTGAAGTCACTAACCAATTAAAGATGTTAGATGTAACGAAGGGTGCCGGGGTGGACAATGTCCATGCTCTGTTTCTAAAATCAACTGCTGAGGTTATTGATGAACCGGTATGCCTCCTGTATAATAAATGTTTGCAATTCCACATTTTTCCCAAAGTCTGGAAAACTGCTACAATAGCGCCCGTACACAAAGGAGGGTCTAAGAAAGAAGTTGAAAATTATAGACCCATCTCCATACTACCTGCGTTAGCGAAGATTTTTGAACGATTAGTACATAACGCCGTTTATCCGCTTTTACGTAACGTTATATTGCCACAACAGCATGGCTTTGTTAAGAATCGATCTACTGTGACTAATTTAATAATTTACTCGACCTTCCTATTTGAAGCTCTCGATGCACGTAAGCAAGTTGACTGTGTGTACACAGATTTTCGCAAGGCATTTGACCGGGTCGACCATAAAATGCTACTAGAAAAAATTGCCTATAATGGAATAAGAGGTAATCTATGGCGGTGGTTTAAGTCTTACATTTCAAACAGAATGCAAAAAGTGGTTATTAGGGGTCATGAATCGGAATGTGTACCGATTACCTCGGGCGTGCCACAAGGATCTATTATTGGTCCTTTTCTATTTATAATATTTATAAATGACATTAATACGTGCTTCCGTTCAAGTAGGTTCCTTTTATATGCTGATGACTTAAAGGTATATAAAATTATCAACAACACTAATGACTATTTAGAATTCCAGGATGATTTAAACCGTTTCACATCGTACTGTAATAGAAATAAGTTAGAACTCAGTCTTAACAAATGTAAATCTATAACTTTTACAAAAAAGAAAAAAACCAGGTCTTGCATCTATTATTTATGTGATACCCCCTTATCTCAAGAAGTAGCAATCAGGGATCTTGGAGTAACTTTAGACACTAAACTACATCTAAGTATACACATTGAAAATATTATTAACAAAGCTTATAAGATGTATGGTTTCGTCGTCCAATCCGGTAATATGTTTAAAAATCCATTGACTTACTTACATCTTTATAAATCCTTAATAAGATGTCATTTAGAGTATGCAGTGACTATTTGGAATCCTCTATATAAAAAATATATTGATAAACTAGAAATTGTGCAGAAGATATTTCTTAAATATATCCATTATAAATATGCGAGAAAAAAAACCGTACAATCAACTCATGGCAAAATATAATCTTACCACTCTTAAATCAAGGCGTACAATTCTCGAGGCAATGTTATTTTATGACCTGTGTCACAATAGATACGACTGTATGGATATAACTGAGAATATAAATTATAGAGTACCTACCAGAGCACATCAGCGCGTGGCCCATTCTCATAAACTTTTTTGTATTAATTTATGCCGAACTAACGCGGGACGAAGGTCCTCTTTATCACGTATGATGCACTCGTACAATGAGAATTTTAATGATATCGATATTAATGCCATTGGACGAGGTAATTATAAGAAGATTGTCACTGAGAAATTTAAACAAGTACTCATTGAGTAGATAATGGAATATATGACACGACCATTTAAAAAAAAAACTAATGAGCAGTGGTGTCATATACCATAACCATACAATATTTGTCAGTCGATACTGTGTTTAGATTTTAATTCTAGATTAAGAATAACAAGATATTGTCAATGTCAAGTAGTACTATGTAACAAGCTTTATTTATTGTGGAAAAATGTTATACTTAATTAATTGAACATCGTTTCTGAGTTCACAATAATAAAATATGTGTAGTAATTATATTAGATAAGTTAATAATTGTGAACTTGTTTGTGGTCCTAAGTTTAATAAAAAAAAATTAAGAGGGCTGGAAAAATGCTATTAAGTTAATAAGTTTTTGAGGTTATGACAGCTCTCAGATAAGGTATGTACACTTATATTCTTTCCACACCATAGTATAAAACCATAAAAAATTGTATCTAATCATAAATTAATAAGTTATAAATATAGCAATTGGTTATTTTTAACATTCATAAACCACATGACGAATGAACAAGTTTTTCATAGTCTAAAACGGAACGTTTAAAAGACGTTTTAACATATTTTGGCCTGACTTCTAGGCCTTTGAGCCATTGTAAAACACGTTACGTCTTCCAAATTCTATTGAGAATGATAATCATAATAGTTTTACTTTTTTTGGTTATATTAGAAAATTCAATTATGTTATACGAAATAAGTAAAAAATATGCAATTTTATAAGATAATATACATCACTAGATGCGATAGAAAGTTTTCTGGTGAAGATCGGACATGATTCTTTCTTTCATCATCATCATCATTACAGCCCTTCACAAGTCCACTGCTGAACATAGGCCTCCCCCAAGCAACGCCACAAAGCACGGTCCTGAGCCACCTGCATCCATCGAATTCCTGCGTGTCTTACCAGGTCGTCACTCCATCTAGTGGGGGTCGCCCTACACTACGCCTACCGGTACGAGGCTGCCACTCGAGAACCTTTCTTCCCCATCGGTTATCGGTTCTTCGAGCTATATGGCCGGCCCACTGTCACTTCAGCTTACTAATCCGTTCGGCTATGTCGGTTACTCTGGTTCTACTGCGGATATCCTCATTTATGAGTCTATCACGCAGAGAAACTCCGAGCATAGCCCTCTCCATAGCTCGCTGAGCGCCCTTGAGCGTCCTCATACGGCCAGCGGTGAAGGACCACGTCTCTGATCCGTAAGTCAAATTTCTTTCGTTATTTTATCCTATAGAGCCACTCGCTCTGACTTGACCTGGGTATGGTCTATAAACGTAGCGGTATTTAGATTTAATAATTTTTCGTTTCTTTTTTGCTCTCTATCTGCTCATGAGTTTCATTATAATCGGTTCAACCATTTTAAGGATTATACAGATAGATAAAATCTTTAAAATGGTTATTCATGTTTTATTGGCATGCAAATTACCCCCTGAGCTCAACATATAAGGCAATGATTTCGATATTACAGCAGGCACTTCATTTTTATTTATATGTGTATAAACATGAGTAGATTACATAAAATGAATATAAGACTTAATAGAAGATTAAGTAATCGAGATCATTATTCCGCAAAAAAATACGTGTGGCACCCGGTGACTGCCGCGGTAAAGCTATTGCATAGCATTTTTTATCAACTTATGCAATTATAATTATTTATTTATTTTATTGTTACGCGCTCAAGTCGACGATACTCTAGCGCCATCTAGTGTCAGGAACGAGAGCGAGTAGAGCGTTGCAGAAAATGACATCACAAATCTTTCAACCGACAGCGCCATCCGAAGAACTAAGTTTCTAGAAAATCTACACTCGAACACTCGTCGCTTTGCGCGCATTTACTTGAATATTCCGGATGCTTCATTGCTAATTTGTATATATAGGCGCTGCAAGATGCGATCGGGGCAGTATTAGATTTGGCGAGACAAGCGAAGCTTCGGAGCGGAATAAAGTGAACTAATGTGTTTAATTATTAGTGTTTTAAGTGTTAATTTGTGTAAAGTAAATTAAAGTGTTAAATTAGGTAATTTTATCGGCAATTTTTATTGTCACGAACCTCAAGCTCCTAACAATTGGTGTCAGAAGTGGGATAAAATTATGCCGATTTTACCTAAGGAGGAAACGGAGGGTGTCCGTACCAGAAGTCAACGCCAGCAGGAGACGGACCATAGAAGATTTGGTGGTGCAACGCCGCAGACGTCGGAGGGCCAGCTACCGGCGGCAGGCCCGTCAGTAGCACCTACATCTGCAACACCTGATTTAGGTGCTATGATGGCGATGCTACAGGAGCAGCTGCAGCGCGGACGAGAGGAACAGGCCCATCTGTTGAAAGAGCAGCAGGAGGAACAGGCTCGCCGACAGGAGGAACAGGCTCGGCGACAGGAGGAACAGGCCCGTCGTTTGGAAGAGCAGCTGCGGGGCGGACAAGAGGAACAGGTCCGTCGTTTGGAAGAGCAGATGCTCCTCATGAAGGACCTTCACGCTACCCTCTGGAAGGAGATAAAGGAGGTGAAGGATAGGGTTGCTCAGCATGACAACCGCCTGTCAGAAGCTGAAACCCAAATCGCGAAAGCTGAAACCCGAATCGAGAAAGCTGAAACCCGAATCGACCAAGTGAACAATCGGGTTGACAACGTGGTGGCTTACATGAAGAAAACGCTGGATGACCTCAAACTGAGGGATGGAATTACAGCTCCCGTAGTAGCTGCAACACCTTCGCTACGTGGGTTCAAGGTGCCACCGTTCGACGGGACTTCTTCCTGGTCAGCCTACAAAATCCAGTTCGAGGCTGTTATGAAAGCAAACGGCTGGAATAAAAGTCAGGCCATGACTGCTCTCACACTAGGCCTGCGCGACCAGGCCTTAACAGTTCTGGAAGCTCTCTGTGAGGAAGTGACTTATGAGCAACTCCTTGAGGCATTGGAGGCGAGATATGGCGACGCTCACCTGGAACACGTCTTTCGTGCGCAGCTTAAAGATCGCGTGCAGCGCATCAATGAAAATCTGCAGCAGTGGGCTCTAGAGATGGAGAAGCTGGTGCGAAAGGCATACCGGTCTGTATCTGCGCTCATTGAAGGGAACCTGGTGCAGACATTCATCGACGGTATCCGCGACCTGGAAGTCAGAGCTGCTGTGAGGCTCGGGCACCACGAGACGCTTAAGGACGCCTTGGCCCATGCACTGGAGGTGGGAGCCGTGCGGCAAGATCATCATTCCCATCGCGTCAGGGAGGTTGCAGTAGCTACAGTTCACGACTGCAACAAAGGATACAGCCCTAGGTGCTATGGCTGTGGGGAAAAGGGCCATCTTCGCTCCAGCTGCCCTAAGCGAACTGTAGAAAGGAGAGCTGATCGATCTCTAGAGGGTAGTGCAGCTAACGGCACCGCCTGGCGGTGGCAGGATCGTCGTTCCCCTCGCGCTAGGGAGGTTGCAGCAGTTACGGTTCGCGACCACAATAAAGGATACGGCCCTAGGTGCTATGGCTGTGGGGAAAGGGGCCATCTTCGGTCCAGCTGCCCTAAGCACACCCTAGGAAGGGAAGGTGAACGGTCTCAGAAAGGAAGTGCGGCTAACAGCACCGCCCAGCAGCAGCTGGAATACGACTTTACTATCAGAGACTGCAGCGGAAAATCTCACGGCAACGCAGATGCATTGTCAAGAAGACCTTTTCCTGAAGACTGCAACCATTGTAAGAGGCAAGAGAGTAAGGAAGTGGTATCCGTGAGGATGCTCAGGACAGACCACCTCAGCAACGGGTGGAAGGACAGCCTACGACATGCACAGCAGGAAGATCCGGACATCAAGCAGATTCAGGGATGGATGAAGGCCCGTGCTACCAAGCCTAAGTAGGAGGAACGTCTCAGCGGTGAGTTCAACCACGAAAAGCTATTGGGCCCAATGGGACAGCCTGCTGCTTCAGGATGGAGTCCTGTGCCGTAAATGGGACAATGGTCGAGGAGACAGCTGTCGTCTGCAAATGGTTGTCCCTAAAGCTAAATTGCCGAATGTTCTACGGCTGTGCCATAATGGTCGTTCAAGAGTCCATCTGGGAGTTAAACGAACTCTACTGAAGATCCGAGAGCAGTTTTACTGGGTCCATTATCGTGACGATGTCGAGGATTGGTGTCGTACATGTACAAGTTGTGCGGCTGTGAGGGGACCTCAGACACTGAGTAGAGGAGCATCGAAATTGTACAATGTTGGTGCACCACGGGATAGGACATCCCTTGACATTGCGGAGCCGTTGCAGAAAGGCGCAAAGGGGACTCTTAAGATCGTCCATGTGGATCGCTTGGCGCGTTATTATGGGGCCGATAATGCTCGGGACGAGCATGTCTTAGGAGGGGGCAGTGTTACGCGCTCAAGTCGACGATACACTAGCGCCATCTAGTGTCAGGAACGAGAGCGAGGGGAGCTTTGCAGAAAATGACATCACAAATCTTTCAACCGACAGCGCCATCCGAAGAACTAAGTTTCTAGAAAAACTACACTCGAACACTCGTCGCTTTGCGCGCATTTACTTGAATATTCCGGATGCTTCATTGCTAATTTGTATATATAGGCGCTGCAAGATGCGATCGGGGCAGTATTAGATTTGGCGAGACAAGCGAAGCTTCGGAGCGGAATAAAGTGAATTAATGTGTTTAATTATTAGTGTTTTAAGTTTTAATTTGTGTAAAGTAAATTAAAGTGTTAATTTAGGTAATTTTATCGGCAATTTTTATTGTCACGAACCTCAAGCTCGTAACATTATTTATGTACACTTTTTGAGAGTGGTGACCGATAAGAAAACAATTTTTTTTCTCTTATTGAATGAATGAGAAGTTAATATTGTTTAAAATATTTTTAATATTTTACAATACATGTAGGTTATTCAGGAATTTTTATCATTCCGTTAGCAGCTAGTGTACACGCATACGTCTAGTCGCACGCACACAAAGACCGTGCTGAACTCTGCCGAGTTTCGCGTAGTATATATATTCTTTGGTGGAGTGCCGAAGTCTGCCGAACTAAAACGACGTTAGACGATGCACGGCTTTCAACGCCACACCTCCGTGCCCGTCGGAGTGGGGAGCGTAAGGTTTTTTTCGTTACGGAATTTCTGGATTCGGTCCCCGCGCTCAAGGCCCGCGATAGAAGCTATGCAATAGCTTAATAATTTGATAACTTCCAAAGGCAATACTTTTAATTCTTTCACCGTTATGGCATCTCCATTAAGGTACATAACAAATAAAATAATATACGTTTTCTTTCCTCTGCTTTCTAACTGCAACAAATACACTATATACATTAAATACACGGGAATCCCCATTACATATTTAATGACTTAGAAACTATGAAAAGAAAAACTATTGTAAACTAAATTTGGGAAACCGTAAGAAAATTTCTAAGCTCAAAAAAAGGTGTAGCTGCAGAGGAAAATGGATTTGAGTTCCGCCGTTGAGAGGCAAACTATAAGCACACTACTTGGATGCCAGCCTAAGGATCATGAATTGCAAATTTAAATGCCACTCAGTCACAAAATTTTTAACGTATTTTTGTTCGCAGTGTTTATACTCGTAGCTGGTGCTAAAAACACAGTGAGCATGAATACATGTCTTTGTCTACTCTACGTATAGAGACTAGAAAAGAGGCATTTCATATTTGTTCTCAGGAGTGACAACTCATCAGAATTTTGATTCTAAATCAAGAATAAATGTAGATTTCTGTGGAACACTTCATATACTGACCATCATGTGGACTGTGTGTAAGTTTTTTACCCGTATTCTATAAAGGAGTCTGATGTATGTATGCCCTACAAGTATCTTTTTAATTTAGTTTTGATAGTTGCTGCACTTTTTATTAATTGATTACAAATTTAGTTAGAAGTTAAAACATAAAACATCTTCACTTGTGGCAACGCAAGAGAACAAAATACTTCATATCCAATATTTCAAATTTCAAATTCAAGATATAATTGCAAGTCTTTTTTGGGTTAATTTAAAGTATGAAGTGGTATTTGCTCTCGTATGTGTCGTTTCAAGTTTTTATACGTGGTAGAGCCATGTTGCAATTTATATATATATATATATATATATATATATATATTAGTAGCATAGTTGTAGCACGAATGGGTTAGCTCGAGCGGGGAAGTACCACGCTCTCACAGAATACCAACGTAAAATAGTAGCTTAATGCTCCTGTGTTTTGTACGAGTATGATGAGTGTAGAGAACTGGAGACACTTTTACTGGAAACGAGGCATTCCATCTTAGTCCTCACGGGTGACAAAGCATCTACATTTTGATTCGTAATCGAGGATGGATGTAGATGCCTATGGATCACAGTAACTCCTTACCATCCGGTGAACTATGTGCTAGTTTGTCACCCTATCCTATTAAAAAAAACGAAATAGTGTATCTGAATCAAGAGATTGGCTTCGGCATGATGAATCATCATAGTATTTTTCTTCTTCTATCAACAGATGGACAAATGTATCTCCCGTTACAGGGATGATTCGCCATAATCTTCTCGCTTGTCAGATGAATTGGCATTCTGCATTGACAATTGATATATGCCTGGCACTTTAAAGCTGCTTGACATTGCTGATGTGGTATTATACATTTGATATATAATCTGCAATATAGCATATTACTACCCTTTGGAGGCACTGAGGTATTACTTACCTTTATCATATTCCTTTTAGATGGTTTTCCTTGTAAAAATTATTATCCTTATGTCTTCCTATGGATGCCTTCGATATTAGAAGCGTCAAAAGTTTATTTTTGCAAAAGTAAATCTATGCACATTTATTAAACTGGAGTTTCTTTCTGTTATATTGAAATAGCTATTAAAAGTTAAAGTTACAACCTATTTACGTCCCACTGCTGGGCACTAGCCTCCTCTTATTTTCGAGAGGGTTATAGGGCAAGGATATGTCTGCCACGCTTCCCCAATGCGTGACGGAGAACTTCATGGATATTGGAAATATATTTTATTTTCATATTTCTCAGACATGCAGGTTTCGTAAAGATGTTTTCCTTCACCGCTAAGCACGTGGTAAATTAGGACTTAAAATTGCAGTTAACAATTTCTTTGGTGCTGGCGGGGATCGATTGGTTCAAATTGATTGAACCCGGGTTACTCGCGCACAGTGAAGTTTACAGCGAGCGCTTAGCCCCTGAGCTACCAGAGCTCGCATGGTGTTAAGACATGAATAATATTTTTTAAGCTATTGCATAGCTTCTATCGCGGGCCTTGAGCGCGGGGAACGAATCCAGAAATTCCGTAACGAAAAAAACCTCACGCTCCCCACTCCGACGGGCACGGAGGTGTGGCGTTGAAAGCCGTGCATCGTCTAACGTCGTTTCAGTTCGGCAGACTTCGGCACTCGGCAGACTTCGGCACGGTATTTGTGTGCGTGCGACTAGACGTATGCGTGTACACTAGCTGCTAACTCAATGATAAAAATTCCTGAATAACCTACATGTATTGTAAGATATTAAAAATATTTTAAGCAATATTAACTTCTCACTTATTCAATAAGAGAAAAAAAATTGTTTTCTTATCGGTCACCACGCTCAAAAAGTGTAACTTGATTTAATATCAAAGACTTAACTGCATAAATAAAATAAATAAATAATTATAATTGCATAAGTTGATAAAAAATGCTATGCAATAGCTTTACCGCGGCAGTCACCGATTGCCACACGTATTTTTTTTAAATTATCTGCTTCTTCTATATTCGTCTGTCTGCCCGGGCTAATCTTTGGAAAAAATCAACCGGTTATAATGAAACTTTAGACAGTAAGCAATGCTACGTGGAATCTACCCTACATTTTATCTATAAAATTGATAGAATAAACGGCCCTTGTTGGTTAATTAAATTAAATTATACTTCAATGTCCACTTAAATGCCACGTTAATAGATTATACTCAGGCAAAGGCAAGGCGGGTCGTTGGTTTTAATATAACGCAATAAAAATGAAAGAATTCTGGAAATAAAATAAAAATAGACAGAGAAATGATCTAATATGATGCATTACATAACAATTGCCGATCGGTGGTAGATCAGGGGCTGAGCGTTTGACGTAAATTTCACGATACGTGTGCAACACGGACTTAATCCTCTCCGGCACCAATGAAGTTATTGATTGCAATCCGTCAACAAGCTATGGCGGTGGGCCAATTGCTCTAAACTCTCGCAGAAATGACAGGAAGTTGGCCCAGCAGTGGTACACATATAAGCTGTTTCTATAGCGTACGTGAGAGTAATATGGTCTTATGGTTAATATGGTCACTTTCTAATAAATCAAAAAGTATAGCCTTGTTTGTATAGATGGCTATATGATACGATAGCTCTTAACAGTCAATCAACCAATAATATGTTGAAAGTGCACTGTTTTAAGTTGATTTTTTTCTGAAGTGTTCCTAATAATTACCAAAGCTCGTTTGCTTTTCTTACATAATATATATGTTATAAAACTTTGTGGATTTGTCTCACTCCTCTTCCTGCTTTTGAGTTTATAGAGTGACAAAGCTTAATCTGAACCTGATACGTTCACGTACCTCATTTATACTTTGTGTATACAGATTGTTATTGCACCAGTGAATTTCAATAATTTGGTTCACAACTTTTATGGCGGAGAATAATGTATGGCGGAATCCTATAACAGGCAGAATATTTTACTATTTATTTGCTTACCCTTTTTTCACTAGTGAGAACACTTCTGTCTTTTCTGTTCTTAATGTCTGCGTCAATGAAGACTAATAAATTCCAACACATATTCTATTTCGTTTTTGGTAAAGGATGTTTTGTCATTTAGCCTTTAAAATTCACGAGAAGCAGGAGCAGAAATGTACGATATTTTGAAATGATTGTAGATTAAAATAGAATGTATAAAGTAAAAAGTTAAGATTACAGACTACATACGAGTCACACTGCTGTGCGCAGGTCTTCTTTCATTTCTGAGAGGGTTTTAGGGCAGGGAAATTTTCGCCGCACTACCCCAATTCGTGTTGACGAACTTCAAATGTCTACAAATATATTTTTTTCATTTCCAACACATACAAGTTTAATTACGATCTTTTTCATAACAAAACAGCATTTAAAATTGCAATTAAGAATTACATTGGTGCGGGAGATAATAGAACCTAGGTCGTTAGCGTAGTAACTGCTTTAATCACAACTGATATGTGTCAAACTATGATTGTTAGTTTTATTTCAATAATTTATTTCAATTTATAAAACGCTTGCAATTTTTAAAATACTCTTATAATTTTACAAAAGCACACACAGAGTTTTTTAGCAGAAGTCAAAACACAATATGTAACGAAACTATGAAATAACACCCAACTGCTATGAAACTAAAAAAAGTCGATTGTAACAAAATTAAAATCAATGCACATAAGTGAACTAATTTCGAAAATGTGAATAGATGTGTTAAATATTTTGTAAGCTAAATTGTTAGTTTATTTATATATTTATATTCATATATTTTTTTAATAGAGAAATAATGATATAATCCGTTAATTTCAAACAAAAATATTAAAAAGAGAGTCAAACCACAGTTGCAAAATTTAAATTTATTAGGAGAATCTTAAATAAAAAAAATTATAAATAACATTGACAGTAACTCAGTATATAATTTAAGGTATAAAAATAAAACTATAAGTTACACGACGTTTTCTGAATTCTTCATTCATCTTAAATGATTGTAGCACGAATGGATCGTCTCGGCCGGGGAAGGACCCCGCTCTCCCAGAATACAAACGTGAATTTGTGGCTTTATCTTGCTGGGCGTCGTATGGTGAGTGTAGAGCTTTTTACTGAAAACGAGGCATTCCGTCTTGTTTCTTAGAGTTTCCTGCGTGTATCTGCATTTGTATTATTTAATTGAGGATAGGTACAGATGCCTATGAGCCACAGTATTCGTTTTCCATCGGGTGGACTGTGAGCTCATTTTGCACCCAATTCCTCCTTAAATAAACTCACTATTTTCCATCACCGCATATCTCTTGTTTGTATCGTTATAACATAAAATTGAGTCTAATACCACGAAAACAAGTTTAAGTACGGTCAAATGCTTCATCAGATTTTTTTTCGACGTAATGCTATTTTGTATATATGCTATAATAAAGGTGACGAACGAAAACATAGTCTGCCTGATGGATAGTGGAACATGTGGCCCATAGATACCCTTATCTATTATCGTGTAAAAATCAAAATGCAAATGCGTTGTTACCCCTGGTGGCTAAGATTTCATGCTTCATTAACGGTATATAGTGTGCAATAGGTCATCAAGTACCAAGTATCCATAGCCATAAACATCGAAAATTCACAAATTGTCCAAAAAAATAAAACATGCAGAACAGCGAATACGTTGGCTGCATAATCGTTTCCGATTAAATTGCAACTTAAAATAATTTATCACCAATCGGAAGCAGATGACCCTAACAATGGAAAAATCAAATATGGCAGTCCGCCAATAAGTAAAGGTCATCATTTTAAATAGCTGATGTTGTAGAATATACCACAACTAATGATATTTCATATAGCATTTGACTGTTAGGAACAGATACAGGCAAAAAAATATTTTTAACATAGCGATATATTAAAGAATGTCGACCCGCCCCGTCTGGATAGGAGTTATTAATGTGATATTATTTAGATTTGTTTATCATCAATAGCCTATATTTTAAATCATATATTTTTGTCCCCAAAAAACTACGTGTTTTTCTAAAAGATTATAGCCTAGATTACTCCTGGCATTTACACTTGGTTTAGCTAATCCAAATACAGACAAACGGACAGACAGCCAAACAAAGAAAATAATACGGATATTCGCGTCACAATGGAATTTAGCTAAATAAACGTAAGTCATTTCAATATAACGCACAGACACTTCAATTTCACTTATAATATTTATA
The DNA here is from genome assembly GCA_907164705.1 of Parnassius apollo. NCBI lineage: Eukaryota > Metazoa > Arthropoda > Insecta > Lepidoptera > Papilionidae > Parnassius > Parnassius apollo. The sequence goes on from CAJQZP010001402.1 coordinate 434,979, forward strand.
TTTTTTTAATGTATAATTTAAGGTCTTTACATTTATCCTTTAACCTTTATATTATACATAATTTGTTAAATACGGTATTGATATCATCTTAACATAGTATACAGGTTTTCTCTCTTCATCGTTCTTGCGCGAAATTGGTCACAATCTAACACATTTAGTAAATCTATCAGAATCAGCAATGTCCAGTACGTTCGATTTTAGGTTTTGATCACTCATCTTTTAACATTTTTTCTATTTTGTTTATAAAATTTCCATTTCAATTGCTTCATAAGGGTGATGTTGGCCATGTTCAGTACAGGTTTTTTTTAAATTAATTTAAGTTGTTTTCCTGAAGATACTGCTCCCCTTCACTTGTTTCATTTCTTTCTATCGCCCCTTACCACACGTACGGCATTATGTGTGGTTTTTCAACTCAAGACTACTATATGGACTGTTAGCTCTTGAGGTGTACCTCGAAAATTTCGTGGTTTTCTATTTAACTTATTTTTTTTAAGTTTTATAGATTTCAAACCAAAATTTGGTATATGATTTTTAACCATATGACCTTGGATTGCATAAAATGAAAACACGATATCACGTAATTTTCTCGATAGAAAAAAATAGCAAAATAGGCTCTAATTATTTACATTTCTCGATAACATCACAATATTCTTACGGATAATTTCACGAAATTATTTTTAAGGCATAGTAAATAATCATATCTAAGTTCTCATGAACCAGTTATTTAATCCATAACGTAGTTTTGTTAAAATAAATAAAAATGTTGTTTGACGCTTACTTAGTTTTTTTCTATCGCTTGCTCGGTATGGCTATCTCATAATTTGCGTACTATAAAGTCACTGCATCACTTTCATTTTGACACTCCCGCAGTCGTCCGTTAGCTTCACCGACAAAGCCACGCCCCAAAACTTCGATTCACTTTAAAGGTATCCTCTTAATAATCATAGTCAGAAAACGTAAAATTAAAGCATCAATACTAACCCTAATTAGTAATTAGGAACCCTAACTAACTAACCCCAAGTAGTTGGTATGTTATTAATTTTATATAAGAAACAGAAATTATTTGTTAATATACTAATAGCACACACAATTGTGATACATGTTATAACTTCGCTCTGACAGCGCGCGACATGTTATACTCCCGTTCGCTCGGGACCTTAATGGCGGCAAAATTTGTAAGTTAGAAATTTTTTTGCTATATTGCAAATTTTGCTATATTTTGACTTTGAGACAATATTTATGGATAAAACTTACAGGATTTCTTGTTGAATGTATAAAATATCGAATAAAATTATTTTTGGTTGCTAGAAATTGTAATAAAATACATAAATACCCTGTATAGCATAGTAGTAGTATATACTTCGATTTTAGTGACAAAATTACTACTAATTTGAATTCTACACTTTTGTTTTTGGAGAAATTTTTATGAAAATGTTTGGAAATATGTATATTTTTATGTTTTATACGTTTCTATTCGTTACTCATACTAAAATATTAAAATATAAAAATATTTTATCTGTATGAAATTTCGAACAATATTTCAAAAATAGTTTTGTGTGAATTTGAAATAAATACAACGTCAAGTTATTTGAAATATGTAAGAAAACTATTTTTACTTACATTTTACACTAAAAATAAATGAGAATTTGAAAAATAACACATTTATGACCCAACCGCCAAAATGGGCCTTCCGGATTTTGAAGTACTTTTGGCAATTTACTTTTCACTTTTTGTACCACAAATTATATATCTACGTGTTCACTATATTACAAGGAATATAAAAAAGTATAATACTTTCGTTTATAGTCCAGACACAAATATGAAATTCTATAAAAAAAGACGGAGCACCTTCATCAAAGCGACACGTGAAACGCCGAAAGTTCAGAGTGATTTCTTTTTTTTTTCTTAAAAAAACATTGCCAGGTTATGGTTTAAAATAAAAGAGCATGTCTTTGTCTTTGATACTATTATCTATTGTATATTGTCTTTGGTTTTGTTTTAAAGGAAAAAATAGTTTTTTCATAAGGCAGTACTTCTGATCCGACCTGATCTAATTCGACCCGTACCAAAGCCGACGTAAGGTGGTATTGTATGATCTAATTAGATCCGTAGACGAGTGAACGGGATCTAGTTTAGATGCCTATTATTGTAGACTATTTAAAATTAAGATATATCTGAATTATTTCTAGAGTTTATCGAAATAAAAAAATAATTACTTAAAAAAACTGTCTTTAAATTGGTTATAGTGGCAATATAGTCATTATCATCATCACTGTCTCGTCATTTTAGCTTTTTACAAATCCACTGCTGAACATAGGGTTTCCCAAGGAACGCCACAAGCACTATATTCACCGTGAATATAGGCTTGTGGTGTCATTTTAGCTTTTTACAAATCCATTGCTGAACATAGGGTTTCCCAAGGAACGCCACAAGCACTATATTCGCCGTGAATATAGGCTTGTGGCGTCATTTTAGCTTTTTACAAATCCATTGCTGAACATAGGGTTTCCCAAGGAACGCTACAAGCACTATATTCGGAGTGAATATAGGCTTGTGGCGTCATTTTAGCCTTTTACAATTCCATTGCTGAACATAGGGTTTCCCAAGAAACGCCACAGGCACTATATTCGCCATACATTTCGCTTTATTATATATTGTTAATTGTTATATGAACGATATATGTTGTTTACCGATTTTTTTATGTTGAGTATAAATGGTAAAACGGAAGTCATTGGCATCTAATTAACTTATGGTTCTACTCAAGTTGAAGAATATTTTAAGGAAAATTGGAATTTGTTTAATTTGTTCCAAATACATCTGACCTTGAACTGCCTTTGACCTGACCATTTCCGTGGCCGATAAACTGAGTCAGCAAAATTTTAACCGTTTTTTCTTATAGAATGAGGGTGACAGTCCACCTGATAGTAATTGGATGCTGTGGGCCATAGACATCTACATTTATCCTCGATTAAGTATAAAAACGCAGATGCGTTGTCACCCCCGAGGACTAAGGTATTTTTGAGCTATTTCATATACCTCGTTTCCAGTTAAAAAGGGCCTCCGGATCTCTGCACATACAATACGAAACACAGCAGTATTAAGCTGCTATTTTACGCTGGTAATCTGTGAGATCGTGGTCCTTCCCCGGTCGAGCCGACCCATTAGTGCTACGACTATAATGTAGCTGTAGCGTGGCTATAGTTTAATTAATAGTAAATAGTTCAAGATTTATTGGTGTTATTTTTTGTAATAATCCAAATTAAGAAAACCGTGACGGAACAACTTATCTGAAATTTTCTTACGTGAAATTCCGTGGAGACAAAACTCAAGGACACCACTTACTTATTTTGTTATATTTATTTTTTTCAGTGTTTATTTACAATAATGTGTACTTGAAAAAATATTTGATATTTTCCTTACTTCCAATAATTAAAAGCTTAGATTAGCAATATTTAAATAACAATGTAGTTTTTTTTTAATAGGAGAGGAAGTAAACGAGCATACGATTCACCTGTTCATCAGTTGTTGTTATCAGTTAATTCTTAGTTTAGAAGGTTGCCAGAGATTTTAATTCAACTCGTATATATTTACCGAACTAGGCACCAAAATAGGCACTTTTTTATTGACTGACATTGCTTTATTAAATACATTTCCGATAATATGTAACCAAGTTTCGTCGTCCCTTTCCGGAGATTCCATCAAATAAAAATGAAACTCCTTGGGCTATATTTTATTTAATCTGGTAAAGTTAACAAACTAGTACAGGGTTACAGAAAATATTCTATCTATAAAATCTTCTTAGCAATATCACGTAGTGTAAACTTTTCTACGATGGTAAAACTTTGAGAAAAGGCCGGTACAGATGAATTATTAATAAGTTTGTGGATATTGTAAAATTTGAATGAGTAACATTTTACTTTATAAAAGAAAGTTTCACAAAACCTAGTTGTTTATTAAAGTAATATTTTTTATGTATACTTTATTGTTTTCACCTTCATGAATAAAGTTAGAAATGGCGGACTATACCTATCGTCATTCTCTGCCAGGCAACCCGTGGTGGAATAAAATGCTGTGTCAGGAAAGTAACCCTCGCAGAAAAGAGAGGAGGCACGTGCCCAGCAGTGGGACGAACACATGGCTGGCTACAGGCTGTAACTACATGTACTAACTGTAGGTGCAATAGAAAACATCCTTATTCTCAATGAGATTTTTACAAGAATTACATTGGATGACTTACGTTGCTTTTTTTATTAACTCCTGTTTCAATTTCACTAGCCTGTGACAATATGCTGCTAACCATATTTCTGGGCTGCTATCATCTCCTTATCATCTCGGGAGGATTTGCTTTAGTAATCACACTAAGGGTGTTATACACTATCCCTACCGATACGAGTAACACTCGAAAACCTCTTTTCTTCATTGGTTGGCGGTTCTACTAGCTATATGGCCGGCCCATTACCACTTCACCTTACTTACCCGTTGGGCTATCACGGTCTCTATGGTTCTACTGCGGATATCCTCATTTAATAGTTTATCACGCAGGGAAATCCCAAGCATAGCCCTACCCATAACTAGATGAGCGACCTGGAGCATCCTCATATGGTCAGCAGTGAAGAATCACGGCTCAAATCCCTAATTCATCACTGGAAACACGCACTGGTTGTACAATCAAGATTTCAGGTTTTGAGGTATGCCTGACGAGAAGATGTATAGTAATTTCCAGAACGCTGCCCAGCCGAGTTGAATCCGTAGATTGACCTCTCGGTACAGAATAAATAGTATTACTACGTACATAAGTTGCACTCGTTTGATTTTGACTGCTTGCCGCCATTAAATAGCCTACATAATTATTATTAATTAAATAAATCGCGCTCACAAGCGAAATAAAACTTTATGTAAAAGTAATTATTTTAGCAGTTAAGTTCAAGAACAATAGACGTATCAATAACAAATTAAACATACTTGATATGTGAGAAATGTTTGAATTTATTTAAATAAACCAAATAGCTCCTACGCTCTTAACGACCACAGGTACAAGTGTGTCTCAAAAATGGATAATAACAGCCTAAAATAGCAGTTTAATACTGGTGTGTTTCGTACGGTCAGTAAAAAGATCCGGTGACTTTTTTAAATGGAAACGGGGCTTTCCATTATAGTTTTAAGAGGTGATAACGCATCTGCGTTTTGATTCTTAATTGAGGATAAATGTAGATATCTATGGACCACAGCGCCTACTTACCATCAGGTGGACTGTGTACTCGTTTGTCACCCTTATTCTATAAAAAAACCATAATAGTTTTTATAATATTTAATATTTTTGTTCAGTACCTATTTTTATTTTAAATAATTTTTTGGCGTCCAATTAATCAATACGAAAAGCTAAAATTATAAAATAATTTCCCGTAGACTTAAGGTTTTGAAAGGAAAAATTTAAGAACACACTTTCAAATAAGTATAACAAAATATGAGAAAAGATACTTTATATTCAGTTTTTACCTTATGCATTGTTCCTGGCTTAAGAATACCTTGCTGCGTAGTCTGTTTATAGATTCTCGGTATCCATTGTTAATCCTGAGAACAAAAAAGAGCGGTAAAATATTTGAGTAGTTTAGAGGTTTTCTGGAGTAAAGCTGCCTACTTAAAAATAAACCGAAGAATATGAAGAGGAAATTGCTTTGTAATAGCCCTCTATTTATACATAAAAATACGTTTACCATGTTGGGGTGGTGTAAGAATATCAATTAATACATATTGTCTCACGGAAGTCGTAAGAGGCGACAAAGGGAAACTGAAACGGGGACAGCAGCATCTTAATAACAACTCAGAAATATAATGCTTCGGTTTGCCCTATGAAGTAATCTATAGGGGAGACCTATTATCAGTAATGAAATCTTATAGGTTGTTATAGATGGATAATGAAAAAAAAATCATATTTTTTGTATCAAAATATTCATCGCACTCATTTGAAACAAACAAATACAAAGGGAGGCAGTAAATCCGCCCTTTATATAGAATAATAAGGGTCTGGTAGATAATACTAGTTAACCGATCTGGTGGTAAGAATTTGACATAAGTGTAGGAAATGTAAACAAGAAACAGCTAGTGATACCAGTGCTATTTTTTGACAGAAAACCCCTATAACTGAATTTTGTCTGACCCGGGATTCCAACCCGTGACCTCATGATCAGCCATCACGTTTACGACCACTTGATTACCGAAGCTTTCATAATATATCCGCTGCCTTACAGGTTAACGGGTACATTTGTGGTATAAAGCATTGCTAGTGCTTCTTTCGATTTAAAGATCTTTATTTACTCATTAAGACTAATGTCACTTACATGAGTACATTCATACGATTTGAAATAAATCACACGGAACAATATAATAAAATAGTAAACATAAATTAGGGTAGATCAAAATTAAATATAAGTTGCAAGTTAACTGCGTAAGAGCGATGTTTCATGTATTGACAATATAAGAGAATGGTCCAAGTTATATAATGTCTTGTTTTTTAATGTGGTCTAATAATTTTTTCTTGAAAATATTGAGTGAACTTGCATCTTTTATAGTTGAAGGGAGTTTATTATACAACTGTGCTCCCGCAAATGTTACGAAATTTTTTCCATAATTAGTGCAATATTTGGTAATATTCTTTAAAGTTTCTTTAAATACTTATACGCATTTATCAACAAAATATAACTGTATATTAAGTTATATTCACTCTTCTTCTTCTTCTTTTTCTTCAATACATTATAATATAATTTATAATTAAATACGCCGTGTAAACAAAGAACTTTACACATGTTCTTTGTTTACACGGCGTTACGTTACATCAATGTCAAATTTATATTTGCTGGGAGCACTAAGCTCAAAGTTGTTGACGAGTATGTTTATTTGGGACAAATAGTCCGACTAGGTAAGTCCAACTTCGACCGAGAGGTCAATCGATGATTTCAACTCTGGGGAACGTTCGGCAGATTGTGACTCATCTTTTCATCAGGCATACCTCAAAACTTCTAAACAAGATTGTACAACCAGTGTATGTTGCCATGGACGTATCAAGAAGCTTTTAAGGTTGCTCAACGAACTATGGAGGAGAGAATGCATCTCTGAATGACATGCTTAAAAACGAGTATATCCGCAGTAAAACCAGAGTAACCGACAGCTCAACGGATTAGTAAGCTAAAGTGGCAATGGGCCAGCCATATAGCTCAAAGAAAATAAAAACCGATGGGGAATAAAGGCTCACGAGTGACAGCATCGTATCCGTAGGCGGAATATAGGGCGTCCTCTCACAGATGGAGTGACGACCTGGTAATACATCCAGTAAGTCAATAGATGCATGTGGCTTAGAACCGTGTTTTGTGGCATTCTGTGTGAATTGTGATGCAGCGTAAGAAAGTTCACACTATATATCCATATCATGGGTTCAAAATGAGGCAACTATGAAAAAATCTAGAAGAATTTAATGGCTTCCAACAGCCGGTGGTATAATCGTCTCGTTTACGCTCGACTAAAAGTACCCAGACCAGCGACGGAATGCAGTGTTGAAACTACGGTAGGTTTTTTATATAGAATAAGGGTGACAATCGAGCAACACACAGTCCACCTGACGGTAAGTGGGAGCTGTGGCCCAAATATATCTACATCTATCCTTTATTAAGAATCTAAATGCAAAAGCGTTGCCATCCCTGAGGACTAAGATGAAATGCCTAATTTCCTGTTAAACAGGGTCTGCGGTACTTTGCACTCACTAAATGAAGCACAGCATTATCAGCAGATTCACGATGGTATTCTGTGAGAGCGTGGTTCTATCTCGTTGGAACCGACCTATCCATTATTAAGCTGAAGCTTGGCTTCGGTCTACTACATAAAAAAATTTTTTACTATTGGAAATAAGTACGCATGTTTTCACAGGATCTACCATAATAAAAACTTCTGAAAGCGATGGAATAGCTTTTTTTCTTTCAGAAAGTGCTTTCTAAGGACCACCTTTGAATAGAAATATTTTAACTTTATTGAATAAAACTATTATTTACGGATTTTATCACGTTTAATTACTTTTATTTATTTTGACCATGGTTGCTGTAAAGCACTTGAAACGTCGGGAGAATAAAAATAAATTAAATTAATTAAACGCGAGAGAATCCGTAAATAGTAGTTTTATTCAATGTGTAGTGTTCGCAAATCATTAACTTTGACTATAGTACCCTTTTTTAAAAATTTCTAAATGGGCTATATTTTTACTGCAATATGTGACTGTAATATTTTCAACAAAATCTCGGCCGTCGCTGTAGTATTTTCCTGCTGAATGTGGTCAGAAAGTCTTTATTTTGGCAACATATCTGCTACAGAACAGTTCATAATGCTTGTCTTCTACACGGGCTGCAATAAAAGGCAACAATAGTTGAAAATACTATTTGTGTTACAACAGCCATTTAAAAAAATGAAATGGAAAAAGCGGACAAAGAACGTGGATTCGATCTTACATTAACAGGCGTGGTACTTTAGATATCATTATATAGATAGCCGCCTTAATAAAAAAATTATTTAATTCCCCCGCAATAGATTTGAGACTTATAAAGGGAATACTTTGAAAAACTGATTAAATAAATGTGGTCATCTAAGTCCTAGATGCACAGGCCGCGGCCTGTGCATCTAGGACTTAGATGATGTAAAATCTAAATAACGCCACATTAAAAGATCTTACTCACACAAAGGAGGGACGGGTCGCTAGCTATGAATAAAACACATTTGTAAGAGTACAAATCAAATCTACATTTAATGAAGTATATGCCATCGTTCAACTCAAATTTAAAAGGCAATAAAAAACTTTATTGAGATAACGTGAAACGCTTAAGTTCTTTATGTATGTAATTAAAAACGGAATCTTTCATTGATTGCCGCGTAATTATATAGAATTTGAAGATTAATTAAAGATGAGTGTCTAATTAAGAGAATAATGATTTATAATGTTTACGCACACACCTTAAAATTAAATTTACAGATTTTGCAGCGTTTATTTTTTTATTCCATACGTTTCGTATACTTTAAAGCACAAAAGGTCTTGCGCGGGTGGAGTATGAGGTGCTTGTCATTCTGATGTTACAGTCAACGAAGGCTACCTTCAACTTTTAAACATTAATTTTTGGTCCGATCTACGCAGAATGAGCTTACAGTATCTTGAAGTCTTTCAGTAGTATGCTTGGAACTATGGGATCCCAATCAGGTGGTAGTATCCAACCATCTACTCTTTTGAAATTAGAATGTTATTAATTTCAACCAAAACTTTAAGTTAAAAGGTTAAGGCTTTCTTTAAATTTAACATCAGGACGTCTAATACCTCAGAACACCCTTGAAAATGGGTGCAGTAAAGTGCCTAAAACGTAAAAATTTTGTTATTAAATCCGTAAAATAAGTTTTATCGTCTCCAAGTGGTAGCTGCGATAGAGAATCTATAACATTTATACAATATTTGCTGATGACTGTGAGAGCTTGGTGCCACCCGTTCGAGTTCAAGTTCATGCCATAATAATTCACAAAATTTTTCACTTCAAAAATGTGTGGAAATGAAATCATTTGTCACTATTTATTAAAATAAGGCGACCCCTCTTCACTCTCGGTTGCATATAGTTGCTAACATTGCTTCAAAGTTTAAGCTAAGCACGAAAAACCTGTGTGCGAGAGAACCTGAGACGTGTTTAGCTATTGTAAGGCGGTAACCGACCATATTTTAAACAGGGTTAGGGTAATTGTAAATTTGAAAACTACTTTTTCATAAGACCGATAACTTCTGTTGCATGAAACGACATTTCAGATTTTGTAAATTTTAGCAGAATAAAATATCTGCCAGCCTATATATTGGGTCCTTACATATGAAATTTGCGCTTCGTCGTACTAACCACTTTGATCTGAAATATCTCCTCTTTGGTTGGAATTCCAAATAAAAATTTATAAATTCATTCAGCTGGTATATTTGAGTTTTGAAAACAGTCATTCATTTTGCTTTTTCTCATTATTTTTTTTCTTTAGCATCGCTTATTACCGCACAATGGAAAACATGAAATATCGGTATATTTACGAGTACGAGTTTTACCGTGGCACCAGTGCTGGAGTAACAGCTCGAAGGATTAATGATGTATATGGCGCTGGTGTTGTAAAAAAAGCATGGTACGTTTTTGGTTTCAACGTTTTTGTTTTGGATATTTCAACCTTCAGAACCAACGCCGTGGACGGCCGGAGACCAAAGAGGAAAATGAAGAATTAAAGGCTATTGTGGAAGCGGATCCATCACAAATCACTTCAGAGATAGCTGCAGGCTTTGGGGTAAGTGATTAACTGTATTAATCGATTTGAAGCAAATCGGGAAAGTACAAACACTTGACGATTGAACGAAACGAAACGAAACGGGTACCTCATTAATTGAGTGAATCGAACTTGAAAACGCGCAGCAACTGCTGTGTTGCTTTGCTCAACCAACACAATAATGAAGGGATTTTAAATCGAATCATTACTTGTGATGAAAAGTGGATACTGTACGATAATCGGAAGTGTTCATCACAATGGCTTAACCCTGGAGACCCAGCCAAATCCTGCCCTAAACGAAAATTGACTCAAAAAGAGTTACTTGTGAGTGTTTGGTGAACTAGCGCCGGTGTCATTCACTACACCTTTCTAAAATCTGGCCAAAGGATTACGGCAGATATCTATTGTCACTAATTGCAAACCATGAAGAAAAAACTAGCTGCTAAACAACCGAGATTGGTCAATCGCTCTAGGCCACTGCTGCTTCACGACAACGCAAGACCACACACTGCACAACAAACAACCAATAAAGTTAGATGAGCTACTACTGGAATGTATGCGACATCCACCGTACTCCCCGGATCTTGCTCCAACAGATTACCATTTTTTCCGGAATTTGGACAACTTCTTACAAGGAAAATAGTTCAAATGTGATGAGGCAGTCCAAACCGCCTTCAAAGAGTTTGTTGAATCTCGCCCCCATGTTTTTTTTTAGTAAAGGGATCAATTAACTACCTATGAGATTACAAAAGTGCATAGATAACAACGGTGCATAATTTGATTAATTAAGTATATTTTACAAAAAAATGACTTTATATTCCTCCCGTAAAAACGCCAATTTCATATGTAAGGACCTATTAAATGCTATCGAAGGTCGTTTACTATCTACATACCAAATTCTATGGAAATTCACCAATTTGTTTTTGCGTAAATCATGAATACATGTACAAACAGACAGTAACAAGACAGAACAGAAAATAAATTAAACATCTCTACTTTGTCTTCAGTAATTTTATAGACCTTATAAAGAGGCAGACTTGCTGTTTTCAGAAAATATTGGGATTACAGACACAACTATATTTTACAATGTTATTGCATGTACTTATGGATTAAAATCAATACAAAGGGCAGTTACCTGATAGTTGTAATGCGGGTTGCAAGCTCAGGGAGCTGTGGGTTTGAATCTACCATTCAACTACTGTCATGAATCACTCTTAACAAAGACATTTTAAGCTTACTTAGAGTAGCTAACGGGAATATATAAGTAATGTTAAATAGCCCCCGAGTTCCCAGCGCCCCTTTAATGGGGCAGGGGTGCGAAGAATCTTCGGGAGGAAAACCGGCGACGAAGTTCGCCACCCGTCACGTTCTGTCTCTTGGAGGGGCGAAAAGTGGAATGCAGAGCAGAAGTGAAAGGCAGAGTCGGAAAGGGACGTCCTAGGCGAAAATTTATCATATATATTTATTTATTTATTATATATACGATAATTATAAATGAGCGATTTATTGAAAATGGGCCAAATTAAGAGTACCCTTAACCGACGAGCATGTATGCGTATATGAATGTGAAGGAGGCAAGAAATGTGTGCCAGGATCGTGCCAAATTGAAGTCTGTAGTCTCTGCCTACCCCTCTGGGTGACAGGCTTGAGTGTTTATGATGTGTTAAATAGCGTTGCTAATATTTAAAAATAACGTTACAAATCCTTAAATTATGTAAAGGTACTTACCTTTACATAATTTTACTTCACAGCGCAAACATTTCTATATAAACTGTCCTTTCTATTTCTTCCATACACAAAAGCACTAACCTTTCAATATATTCGATAACGATTCGCCCCGGCTTTGCTCAGGAGATTTTTTTGTGATCACGACAACAACGGCACCTACCGGATCCAATTGTGAATCTATACCATCCAGGGATCCACTCAAACGTACATGGAGGTGACTTTGTTTCAATGTAGAATTCTTAATGAACTAAAATTTGAGTAGCCTTCGCTTCACATAAACAAAATAACGATGATTTATTATTCAAAACTTGTACGGGCCTTCACACGAAGAGAGATTTATTCTCACATGCTATCCAAATTATTAAAATTTATGAGAGGAACATGCTTTAAGTGGTTAAATTTCAATTATGTCTTCTTTGTAAATATGTAATGAAAAATTTCCTCATGTTAATATCGTTCGTAAATTGTTCGTGAAATTTATTAAAGGCTCTTTATTTTCCTAAATAAGAAATTAAATAATAATATTTAATACACCTAAATTTACGGATTGCATCATATTTTACCGTGTAGTGGGGGTGTAAGAATATGCACTACCCCATATCAATCCTTGGCTGTCGTAAGAGGCGACTGAGGGAAATAAATTTGGAGATGGACAGCAGCGTTTTCATAATAACCACTAATAAAAAGACTGTAATTGCCAACCCGCGTGCCAAGCGTGCCAACTATGGCCCTTGCCCCCCAAAGATCACATCCCCGTATGATCTATGGGGAGGCCAATGTTCAACTTTGTAATCCTATATATTTATATGGAATTACAAAGTTATTTATGCAGTTCATGTATCTAAAAAACTGGAGGGAAATTGAAAAATATTTTAGATTTTTCTTGACTTATACACTAAACACTAGTTGTATTCTAAATTTGAAGCTTATATGTCTGCTAGAAGTGCCTTAGAGTTTTGATGATCGGTCAGCCAGTGAGTGACAATATTAAGAAACTTTGACTAGTTATAATTATTAAACTATTAGTTCAAATTGAAAGAATTTTAAGTGTACCACCTTTACACAATGTTTGCTTGGTCTCTGAAAATTTAGGTTCCTAGTTTTATTCACAACTAAGTTGTAGGGGTCGAAAATGGCCTGAACTGCTTCGAGAAAAGTATGGTACGGCCTTGCCGCTTTTTTGCTCGACTTGGCGATGTAATTGAGTGACTTTGCAGTGGCGGTGAAAGTATATCTTCTAACTCATATTATTCCGAAGGTGTCGTAAAACACCGTAACCATTTTACTGCTCCTTGAGTCATATATGAAAATTTCGATTGTTTAACTATGGTGTCTTTTCCTGGGAAATTGTAAAAGTCACCATAGTTATTGTAGGTCATACTTGGTATTTTTCTGCGTGATATGTTCTTAAACGATGATACCTGCAGTAGAACCAAAGTAACAAACATGGCCGAATTAACTGAGTAAGAATGCCAAAAAGTACTAAGTTCACCTTTTTATTAAAGTTTTTTATACCGTAAGATTTATAATAATAAATATAAATAATACTGTAGAAGAAGAATAAATATAATACTGTAGAAGAAAAATTTAAAAAATATTCGAACACTCAGAAAGATAGTTAAGCCAAAAGAAGTAAAAAAGTATTTCCTACGAAAGAAAATGAAAAGTTGTTTCTGTTTCTATTCCTTTAAACGATACCATGATATAAACGCGTTCTCCTGTACCTTAGAAACAATCGACCTTTAACACTAAGACCAAACACTTAGCCAATGCGCTATGTAGCCTATGACGATAATGATCAGAAATGTTCAAACTTACCGACCTTGATTTTGATTGTTAAGTTTGCTTTTAACGGATTACAATAATTTTCTGTAACGGAAGTTAAGTTCGAGCGCACCTCAAAGTTTTCAATAACAGCTTAGATAAGCTGTTTTTGAAACCTAGATAGGTTGTCCGAACTTTCCAACTGCGAACGATGTAACGGATAGCTCTTCTTATGACTACTACTGACAACTTTAAAAAGTTATGAACTAAATCAATATGTCAACGACCGAGTGCTTTTCAATCGGCTCGATTCTCTAGCGCTGGGAAAAGATTTTGCACCACTTTGCATTTTATTTCGCATCTACCACGGGGAATGCTCTGAGGAATCGTTCGTATTAATCTAAGACGCCAAATTTCATGAGCGGACATTAACATTACAATAACTATGGTGACTTTTACAATTTCCCAGGAAAAGATACCATAGTTAAACAATCGAAATTTTCATATATGACTCAAGGAGCTGTAAAATGGTTACGGTGTCTTACGACACCTTCGAAATAATATGAGTTAGAAGATATACTTTCACCGCCACTGCAAAGTCACTCAATTACATCGCCAAGTCGAGCAAAAAAGCGGCAAGGCCGTACCATACTTTTCTCGAAGCAGTTCAGGCCATTTTCGACCCCTACAACTTAGTTGTGAATAAAACTAGGAACCTAAATTTTCAGAGACCAAGCAGACATTGTGTAAAGATGGTACACTTAAAATTCTTTCAATTTGAACTAGTAGTTTAATAATTATAACTAGTCAAAGTCTCGTAATTTTGTCACTCACTGGCTGACCGATCATCAAAACTCTAAGGCACTTCTAGCAGACATATAAGCTTCAAATTTAGAATACAACTAGTGTTTAGGGTATAAATCAAGAAAAATCAAAAATATTTTTCAATTTCCCTCCAGTTTTTTAGATACATGAACTGCATAAATAACTTTGTAATCCCATATAAATATATAGGATTACAAAGTTACTTTTGCAGTGAATTAATCAGTGTATCTGTATATGTATAATAGGTGTAGATAGATACGTTGTTGGTATTCAAGAAGTATAAGGTACCAGAAAGGAAAAAAAAGTAAGACTATCTACAAAAAGAAATGTGATGCTATGAAAAACGTAACTTGTAAAAAAAACCAAGTCTCGCAACTCAGTTCTTCTACCGTAAAAAGTTGTGAAATCCATGTAATTACCATGTATTCATTCGATGGCCAAGTCAATCTATATATTTTAAACATAAAAGGTTTTTAACATTGATATGTTCACTATGAGATGTTGTTAGGTTAGCTAATTATGTAATAACTGAAAACAGAAGGACCCTTAAGTAGTGACTGAGTAAATTAACCGGCTTGGTATTACATGGATTTCACAACTTTTTACGGTAGAAGAACTGAGTTGCGAGACTTGGTTTTTTTACAAGTTATATTTTTCATGGCATTAGGTTTACCTGTATGTAGTATATGTATATGCACTCCTATATTTCTACGTATATGTGTATGTACCTTATAAAATAAAATTCAGTTTTACCCACTTCTGACAATCTGAACAATATAAATTTTGTGGAATAGAAAGAACCGATGACAATACATTGATTTCATAACCATGGCTTAGCATTCTCACTAATCCTCATAGCATATAATCAAAGCGTGTTATGTCCGATTCTAACATATCAGTGAAGTAAAAGTTCCGGCAACGCGTCCGCACAGGTCCGTATCAGTGCTCAGAAAATAGAAGAAAAATACGTGTGGCACTCGGTGACTGCCGCGGTAAAGCTATAGCATAGCATTTTTTATCAACTTATGTAATTATAATTATTTATTTATTTTATTTATGCAGTTAAGTCTTTGATATTAAATCAAGTTACACTTTTTGAGCGTGGTGACCGATAAGAAAATAATTTTTTTTCTCTTATTGAATAAATGAGAAGTTAATATTGTTTAAAATATTTTTAATATCTTACAATACATGTAGGTTATTTAGGAATTTTTATCATTGAGTTAGCAGCTAGTGTATACGCATACGTCTAGTCGCACGCACACAAACACCGTGCCGAAGTCTGCCGAGTGCCGAAGTCTGCCGAACTGAAACGACGTTAGACGATGCACGGCTTTCAACGCCACACGTCCGTGCCCGTCGGAGTGGGGAGCGTGAGGTTTTTTTCGTTACGGAATTTCTGGATTCGGTCCCCGCGCTCAAGGCCCGCGATAGAAGCTATGCAATAGCTTAAAAATATATCGCCTGGAGTTACTGTGACCGACGCTAGGTGGTTAAGGGTTAAGGATACTTAGATTACATAAATAATAATTTTTCCATTTTATGATAGTTTTTTAAGTTTGAACTGTTTTTGTGTATATAAGGTAATGTAACATAAATTATTATATAGATGCGTAGATATTAGGTAAGAACTGTAAATTTTTTAAAGAAATTAGTTCACGTTTAATGTTTGACATTATGTAGAACTACTTAAACTTATTAAGTATAACAATGTCTGGTCTGCTTACAAGCATAATATGGTAATATTTTGAGAAGTTAATTGTAATAAATTAAAACTGTATTCTTTGGAGTAAACAAGTAAAATAATAATTTGTTATAGCACCATCTACTGCATTTTATACGTAAAATGATTTTATCGAAAAAACATTGATTAACTCTCAAGGTAGTACGCATAAAATATGCTAGACGGCATAAACAGGAAACGATTTAATTTAATGTTCTATTTCATTTTCTCGCAAGCTAAATTCTATTGATATTTACTTATATATCACTTCTTATATTATGAGATTTTGAGGATACTTAGATTACATAAACAATTATTTTTTCGTTTTATGATAGGTTTTTAAGTTTGAACTGTTTTTGTGTATAAAAAGTAATGTAACAAAAAATATTATATAGATGCGTAGATATTAGGTAGATACTGTACATTTTTTAAAGAAATTAATTCAAGTTTAGTGTTTGACCTTGAGTAGAACTAATGAAACCTATTAAGTATAATAATGTCTCGTCCGATTACAAGCATAATATGGGACTATTTTGCGAAGTTAAGTGTATAGTGTATAGTTTTATATGTGGTAGAGCCATGCTCCAGTTATATTAGTAGTACAGTCGTAGCGCTAATGGGCAGGCTCGACCGAGGAAGAACCACGCTCTCATAAAATACCAGCGTGAAATAGTACAGAATGGACATTGTGTAGAACTAATTAAACCTATTAAATATAACAATGTCTCGTACGCTTACAAGCATAATATAAGACTGTTTTGAGAAGTTAAGTGTAATAAATTAAAACTGTATTCTTTGGAGTAAACAGTAAAATAATAATTCATTATATCGCCATCTACTGCATTTTATACGTAAAATGATTTTATCGAACAAACATTGATTAACTTTCAAGGTGGTATGCAAAAAATACGCTAGATGGCGTAAACACGACATGATTTCATTCTCTAGGTGGCTAAATTCAATTGATATATAATTATATATAACTTGTTGTACATTTTTTAAATAAATTAGTTCACATTTAATGTTTGACATTATGTAGAACTACTTAAACTTATTAAGTATAACAATGTCTCGTCCGCTTACAAGCAAAATATGAGACTATTTTGAGTAGTTAAGTGTATATAGTTTATACATGGCAGATCCATGCTGTTACACTACTAACACACAGAAAATCTGTGTCATAACAGTGTAATGAAGTGACACAACTACATTGACAAGTTGCATACTGCGGTGGCTGTAACAACTGTCGATACGCATTATCGATGAAAAGGTCGATATTATAATAATATAGAAGTTTGTTTATATTATAGTAGTATAGTATATTGTAATAATTAATCATAATTTATCAAATAAACTTAATTTTTATATGATATTAAAAACCAGTGATAGTTTTATCAATCACTTATTTTTCACTGGCCCTTCAATCGCCTTCTATTGTTCGCCAGCACTTGAAAGTCAGAAGTCTTGGAATAATTTGAGCAAATGACACTATTTCTTGTAGGAAACTAGAATCAGAATCAGAATCAGAATAGTTTATTTGTCAAACATAGGTAGGTTTAATATAAGATAAGCCATATAAGATAAGATAAGCCAGATAAGCCATATATTCTTTCAACTCTGGTCTTTAAGAAACCTGCAATAAATAAATAAAAAACAATGTTGTCGAATTTTACCCTTAGTAATTCTAATGCAATTAAAAACATAACTTGTAAAAAAAAACCAAGTCTCGCAACTCAGTTCTTCTGCCGTAAAAAGTTGTGAGTTCCATGTAATACCAAGTCGGTTAATTTATTCAGTTCCTACTTAAGGGTCCTTCTGTTTTAAGTTATTACGTAATTACCTAACCTAACAACATTTTATAGTGACCATATCAATTTTAAAAGTCTTTTATGTTTTAAATATATAGATTGACTTGGCCATCGCATGAAACCACAATGTATCTCACAAGTAATATGTATTATATTAAATTAGATTGCTTAATGCGATTGCCAAGTCAATCTATATATTTAAAATATAAAAGATTTTTAAAATTGATATGGTGACTATAAAATGTTGTTAGGTTAGGTAATTACGTAATAACTTAAAACAGAAGGACCCTTAAGTAGGAACTGAATAAATTAACCGACTTGGTATTACATGGATCTCACAACTTTTTACGGAAGAAGAACTGAGTTGCGAGACTTGGTTTTTTTTACAAGTTATGTTTTTAATAGCATCTCATTTCTTTTTGTATATAAGATAGTCTTAATTTTTTACCTTTCCAGTACCTTCTACTTCTTGATTACCAACAACGTACCTATGTACACCTGTAATACATATACAAGTACACTGGTTCATTCACTGCAAATGTAACTTTGTAATTCTATATATATTTATAAGGGATTACAAAGTTATTTATGCAGTTAGTGTATCCAGAAAACTGGACAGAAATTAACAAATGTTTTAGTTTTTCCTTGATTTATACTCTAAATACTAATTGCATTCTAAATTTGAAGCTTCTATATCTGCTAGAAGTGCCTTAGAGTTTTGATGATCGGTCAGTCAGTGAGTGACAAAATTAAGAAAGTTTAACTGGTTACAATTCTTAAACTACTAGTTCAAATTGAATGAAATTTGAAATATACCATATTTATACAACGCTTACTCGGTTACTGAAAATTCAGGCTTCTAGTTTTATTGACCACGAAGTTATAGGGGGTTAAGGGAGGCACAATGCGGATTTAGATCTGGAAGAGGATGCACGGATCAAATGTTTTCTCTCCGCATGATCACGGAAAAGCTTCTGAGTGTTAACCAGAGTATTTTCTGTGCTTTTGTGGATCTGGAGAAAGCATTTGATAAGGTTATAAGGAAGAAAAATGTGGGAACTGTTGCCGGGATATGGTGTAGATGGTCGATTGCTAAGGGCTGTGCAGTCACTTTACTATGACTGTAAAGCCTGTGTGCGGGTAGGGCATGACCTGTCACCCATGTATAGCGTCCAAGCGGGCGTAAAACAGGGTTGTGTCATGTCTTCCTGAAATATAATGCATTCAACTTGCATAAAAGCAAGTTGAATGCAGTGGAGATGCGATCTCTTCGTTAAATGTGTGGCGTTACCATAGCCGATCGAAAGCGAAACGAAGAGATTCGCAATATGGCAGGATTGAAAGATAACTTTATCACAAAAATTGATAGGGGCGTACTCCAATGGTTTGGGCACGTTGGGAGAATGAGTGAAGACCGAATGGTGAAGAAAATATATAGAGCGAAAGTAAATATTAAAAGGTATCGAGGTAGACCGAGACTAACTATCGAAGACCATGTGAGCAAATTGCTCGAAGAGGGGAAGGTCAAGAGTACTCGGATACCTAGACGTGCATGTATGAAGAAGTTAATGAACCTGAAAGAAGCGAAAGAGGTATGTAAAGATTGTGACACTTGGCGATCTGTTCTCTCTGGCTACCCCGTTAGGGATTGTGCGTGAAGATAAGTAAGTAAGTACTATATTGTAATAAATCTCCGAATATATATAAATTATACAGAAAATATAATCTCAAAATCATTATATACACGAGAAACATGGCTGCATAGACTATATTTGCTCTTTGTCATTTTTATCGATAACTATTTACAAACTCGTATAGAAAAACTATCGCTCGGTGACAGCGACAACTCGGATACAGACCCGGATTATATAAAAACTCAAATTCATATTGTATATGTTTTTATTTTAGCGCCTTTACTTATTATTCGACTCCCCTGAGTCAGTAATTAATTTTTGGAGCGATGTTGATGCTTTTATAATGCTTTTATAACAAAATCTCAGAAAATATACAAAATTTGACCTACAAAAAGTTCAAAAATTGTATTAAACCAAGTTTGGTTGCGCGGAAAAAAGGAAACGGCTACTCTCACATTTTGTTCGGTTGGTTATTGTTTACTAGTGTTTTCCATCCCACCCATGCAGTCCATTTCTCACGCACTGAAAAGGGGGGGGCCAAAACCCGCCCCGCCGAGATGGAGGTGGTAAAATGACCGACACATAAAGGAGCGCCCGTTGCTTATTGTTTTTTTTTTAATTTGATATGAAAATCTATACTTCTAGTGTATACATTACACACGTTTCGTATGCAATGCAATCACACGCGTCCGACGCAATGTCCATCTGCAATGTCTAGATTCGCGTGGGAAGGTGGAGGGGGTGTCAGTACGCTATCTCACGCGTACGACCAGTCTTCCTAGAACTTATAGTCATAAACAAATAAACCTTTGCACTGTGCACGCATTTTTGTCAAAATTTAAGATGAACAGCTCATCGATTTATTAAGGCGATACGAATGTATTAATATTTATTAAGTGCATAGAATGTTGCGATGCTAAATTACGATATAGAGTATGGGAAAAGATAAATTGTAAACCTAGTGAGTGTGTAAGTGTGAGTAGGCGTGAAATTAAAAAAGTAGTTTTTTTTTTGTATTTTTATCCTAGTTATGTTAAAATAAGAAACATGATTTTATAAATATTTCGGAAATACCACATGGTATTCTACATATTTAGTATTTGTTTACATTTATATATCATAAATTTTAACAGAATTACTACCTGAAGTTTTCTTTGTGGCGTAGATATATTCGT
Source organism: Parnassius apollo (assembly GCA_907164705.1). Classification (NCBI taxonomy): domain Eukaryota; kingdom Metazoa; phylum Arthropoda; class Insecta; order Lepidoptera; family Papilionidae; genus Parnassius; species Parnassius apollo. The sequence goes on from CAJQZP010001402.1 coordinate 455,941, forward strand.
TTTTGAATATCATTCTCAAATTCATTCTCAGAATCAGAAAACACGCTATAAATTTATACTTGTGCGTCCGCTAAGAAGTGACAAAAGTTTCTGACGCCAAACGTACGCTGCACACGTAGGCCAAGTGTATATACCAACGCAGGAGCGTTGCATCGCATCTGTTTCTCATCTTATTGTAACTTTTAAGATTAAAAAGTAACTAGTACTAATTTCATTAAGAATTATTTACATATGAAAAACAGCAAAAAAACTAAACAATTTGAAATGTGTCTAGAACATCGATTAAAACTAAAATTAAACTACTTTGTACGCATAAGACCGGGTGGACCTATACTTTGGTACAGGGAACGCCTGCTTATGGTTACTCTCATCCAGTATGTCGGTGGCTCGTGTTGCTTTATGGTCTACCTCATATAGCTTGGGGGATATACAAAATAGTAGCCACGCTTGGCAAGCGGATTGGCAACTGCAGTTTTTATTTTAGGTCGTTATTAGTACGCCACCTACGACACCATCGGGATGATATGTGTTAATGGATATTCTTACAACGCCACTACATGGTGTGTTTATGTACTACTATATAAATGAGCCGTGGTAACTCAGATGGTTAACGCTCGCTGTAAATACAACAGAACGCGAATAACCCGGGTTCGATCCCCGCCGACACCAATGAAATTATTAATTGCAATTTTAGATGCTGATTAACACGTGCTAGGTGGTGTAGGAAAACATCGTGAGGAAACCTGCATGTCTGAGGAATAAGAACAAAATATTTTGAAGACATGTGTTCGCCAACATGCATTGGGGCAGCGTGGCGAACACTTCCTTGCCCTAAAACAGCAGTGGGACGCATATAGGCTGTTTTACTTTACTTACTTTTACTTAAAGAAATATTATAATATTGAATACATTATTTATAATAGTATATTTAATATTATTTCTTATAATATTATTCAATTATTTATTTTATTTGCACAAGTTGCAAACAATGATTGTGCCAATTGAAAAAGATTAAATATTATCCAACAATTGAAGTTTTCCTTTTGCGCCAGCTGACTGTCGGTGCACGTATTTGCCAACTGCGTTCAACGCGGCCCGGTACGCTACACGGACCGTTGCCCGCGCGACCCTTTGATTTTCCACCTGATGCTCAATTGAAATAAACTAGACGAAGCAGCAGACAGGGAAAGGGCAACGGCTGTGAAGAACATAGGCTGAATATTTATATAATCTGTACGTAATATAATAAAATTTGATTGAAATTGATAATCAACTTTATTTATTAAAATACGTTACCCTAGAGTAGAATTTTCTCCTGCAACATTGAGGTGGAGTACATTTAATAATTTTGATCTTTTTTTTTTGTTAGCAATTGAATACTTGTGGTACTACTATTTTTAAATTGATAACATCTAAAATCAGTAACAATTTACTCTCTCTCTCTCTCTCTCTCTCTCTCTCTCTCTCTCATAAAATATATATATATATATATATATATATATATATATATATATATATATAGGGGCCTCTCCAAAGAAGTCACCTTAAAAGCTCCTATGTACCAACATTGGTAAGAATGTTTTTTTTTATATTTACTAATTACTTATTTTAACTCCTAACTTCCTCGTCGGTTGTCTTGGTCGTAAACGCGCTTGCTGATAATGAGGACCCAGGTTCGCTGCTGGATTGGTGTCCATAGAGAATGGGGCTAGGAGATTACCAGCATCTTAACTTTCAGTATTATATTTTTCTAATCCTATTCCAGTTAGGTTTAGCCTAAATTTTGTAAAGTGCGGTTTTAATTTCACACTAAGTATGAAAGTTTTAATATTTTAATAAAAATTATTATTTTTAAGACGACGGATTGTTTTTTTATTACATTTACATAAAATTTAATCATAAATTAATATTTTTAATATTTAATATTCATTTTTTTACCTGGTGTTTTTGAGCATTATACTATAAAAACTCATAGAGGAGTTAGTTTCTGCAAGTAGCATCTTGCTCAACTTTGTAACCTGAACAAGAGGGGTACATATTTGTAAGTTCAGTTCCTGACATGAGGTCGAAAATTTTCGAAACAATGTTTAGAAATCAATCTATATATATATATATAAAATTCCGGTGTGCTAGTATACGTAATTCTTCTCCTGCTAAATGGCTCGACTTGATCTTGATGAAATTTTCATGGGGTACTTATGAGATATACTTGGATGGTCCTTAAACACAGTTGAACCCAGTAGGCAATGTTGTACAGAACTAGAAATCACCTGTGCAAAGCCAGAGTGGTTCGCTAGTCTATGTTAAAGTAGTTAAAGTTAAAGCCTATATACGCCCGGCACATGCAGCTTCTCCAAAAATGATTTTGAGAGAGTTTTAGGGCAAGGAAGTATCCGACGCCCTATCCCAATGCGTGTTGGCAAACTTCACATGTCTTTTTTCTCTTTCTTCACATAAAATTTTTTTCTTATTTGTCAGACATTCAGGCTTACTCACGATGTGTTACTTCACTGCCGAGCACGTGGTAAGTCAGCACTTAAAATTACAATTAACAATTTCATTGTTGCCAGCGAGGATCGAACCAGGATTGTTCGCGTACTGTGCAATTTACAGCGAGTGCTAACCATCTTCGTGATATGATAGTTAAAAGAAATTAATATATAGAGATTTAAACTTAATATTATGACAAAACATATTGTAGGGAATAATCTGTTACATCATTTTGAAAAGGTTGCCTTAATCTTAAGAACCCTTACATGGCCCAAACAAGTCTTAGATAAACATTATATAAATTATATTTGGAATGTTAGTGATGTATTTAAAGTACTTTCATTAATACAAATAAAATATATACGAAGGTTATTAATAAAGCCACATTTACCGTTACTAAAACCTTATATTTAACACTTGTTTGTAACGCAGTTGTTTCCCAATCCAGACAAGAATTAAATATTTATATTTATCCAGGGAAAAATCAACGTGAAAAATATTCATTATAAAGAACCTTCTTCATGGCACATACGCTCTTTTGTTATCATAGATAAATAAGCTTAAGTAGCAACAGGTCGGATTTATTGTTCGAAAAACTGACAAAAATGAGGAAAAACATTTATCGAGTGGCAGACCAGTATCGGTAAGCGAATTGCGAGCGAGCGGTCCTCCAATAAATAGTAACGTCTTCCCATAATTATTACAAAGGCGTGTTAATGGAGTTGAATAGATGTATTTGTTCAAAAAAAAAAAAAAAAAAAAAATATATATATATATATTGAATAAAACCATTGGTAGAAAGTAAAAGTATTTTGTCGTAAAAACTCTAAAAAGAAATAGCTACGAGTAAGAAAGTTAGCAGCGAGTTTATTTTGTTGACGACTCTAGTTGATTACATCTCCAATTAGAAATATACTACAAAGATACACTTAAAATTTCATAGAACACTAGTAAACCTATTTCAATACCCTTGCAATATGACTTCGTTTATTTGTTTATTTTGAATATCGAAAAACGAGTAAAAAAATGAATACATAGTTATCACGTTGAAGTTTGAACTCTGGTTGATAAGTAATTATGAAATTTACTAAGCAACTGAGCTGAGACGACTCTTTAGAGTCTGGGGTGTTGAAAAGGCTATGACGACTAAAAAAAACACACAATATAACTAATTAACGGATTTTATAGCGTATACTTTAACTTTTATCTTTATTTTTTGGGTGTTTTGCGTGCTTTTAAGCACCCATGGCCACGGGAGGGAAGCCCGTCTGCGCCGAGCCGAGTTCGTCGGAAATGTCGGGAATTTAAAAAACTTAAATCAATAAAATCGGTAAAAATAGTACGTACATTCAATGTGTAGTATTTTTATTATAAAATGGGGGTGACAAACAAGCACACAGTCCACCTGATGGCAAGGGAGTGCTGTAATCCATAGACATCTATCTATGTATATCCTCAATTAAGAATGAAAATATAAAAGCGTTATCACCCCTCAGGACTAATATCGAATGTCTTGTTTCCAGTAAAATGGGACTCCGGTTCTAAAGTTGCGTCTAAAATGGTTTTTATTAAAGAATATACAAGTGGTTCCACTTTCTTGACCTCAATCTACCCGAAGGGCAAAGTGAGCTCTACGATGTAGCGAGTTTGCCTAGAAGAAGCCGGTTCACACGCACCTTGTAGGGTTTCAGTTTATACGCACTCCAAAAAACAGACGGCTGCAGGACATTCCACTCTTTGGCTGTGCACATTATAAAAGATGACATAGCGCTAAGTGCGAATGTTCGGAATGTCAACCTAGTGTGGATGATAACCTACAGTACGTCTGGTACTCCGATATTAGAATGAAGATAGCGGTATGAGCTTATTCAGCTCATGGGTGCACTCTCCGAAATACAATCTGTAGAAGACTGACAAACAAGCAACTTGGCGGCGGTGAGTTAAGCTGTGTAGCTGAGTTTCCATTTGCTTTTGGTCGCCGATATGCCTCTTGGTTCTGCGTTTCACTGAGTCGAGTGCAGCAAGTTAATATTTTGATGAGCCATCCCAAAGGTGACAACAATACTCCATGCAAGATCTGACTTGAGCTTTGTATGAATTTAGAAGCTGTTCAGGCGTGTAGTGTCACTTTAGCTCGTTAAGAATTCCCAGTTTTGGCCGTAATTGTGTAACTCACTCTATATTAAGATGTTACTTTGAAAAAATCCAGCTGGATTTCTTGCTGCTCCCACCAGGAGTACTTGCTCACCAAACCAGTGATTAAAATAACAAAATATGCTTTCAGTAATATTTATAATCTGTTCTTTTAAATAAATAAATAAATAAATTTATTCACAGGAAATATGGTACAAGGATGTTCTTATAAAATATTAATGTATCACATATTTCACCAATTTTGGTATATGAAAACTCATTTACTAATTAACTTATTGTTAGAATATACAAAATTTACACGTATATCACTTTACTATTTAATATTTAACCCTTTAAAACACAATCAAAAAGAAACAGCGTTTAACAATCAATAGAAACGTTCTTTTATTTTTAGCAGTTCATTTACCAAATAAAATTGTTTTTCTAGAAGCCACTTTAATAAATTAAGTCTAAATAGATTATAATCTAGTTGCCTTATTTCATTTGGAATTTCATTAAATACTTGAATAGCCATCACATAGCAATTTTTTGAGTACAGGCTTGTTTTTAATGAAGGTAAAATAATTTTATCTGGGTATCTGGTACTATATGTTACTGTATCTTTTAACCTAGTAAAAAAATGAGGATACTTTTTTACGAATATTGAAAGTTCAAAAATGTACATGGATGGTAGCGTAACTATATTGAAGAGTCTGTATGATGGATATCGAAATAACTGTTTGTTTTAACTGAAATTTAAACAGGTGATGGGTAGCAGCAACTCCTTCATAGCAACTTAAAATAATAATAACTGCGGCGGCCAATCCGCCTGCCTTTTTTTAACATAGTGTAATGCCTACGCACACCCGCCTCGCGAAGGTAAGGATGGGTTATGTCAGACTCGCACCGACGAAAACCCCATGGTATTGCACCTTCGTAACATGTTGGCATAGCCACGGAAACGCATTCGCACACTTCCGCAGCCTCACCAGCGTCCGCCGCTCCATCGCGACGCCTCCTCGGAATAGGGGCACTCCTCCCCTTTCTCCTCCTCAAGAGAGGCCCACCAGAAGCGATGCGCAAAGGTCATGGAGCCAGGAAAAACGAGCACTCAGAAGTACTAGCCTTCCAGACGCCAGCGGCGGATCTCGTCTATGCATCCGCCACCAACCAAGATTCGACTGTGGAGGGTATGGAGAGCGGCGCCTCGCAATACCGACACTCATCTCCCCCCGCAGACCCACAACAACCGTATCATCGGTGCGGCCCTGTTTGAGTCGCGGAGGATAGGGCGAGTGGCGCATCGCCATACCAACACTTCTCTTCTTCCGCGACTCCGCATTGGCTGCAGCGGTAGGGGGTGAGGATACCCCTCTCGCAACCCACCAGCACACATCCAAAGTGAGCTCGCCATGCGCACTCGGAGTGGCCACCTCGGGCCGGCCCTTCACCTCGAGCCAGCCATGTGCGTTCCTCCTTGTTCACTGCGGGTGACCACCCCCGCCACGATAAGGCGAGAGGAATTCGGTCGGGGGGGGGGGGCAATCCGCCTGCCTAGCGCCACTATGGCAATATTCCCCGTATGGGGCAGTCCTTGGGGAACCCTATGATCAGCAGTGGACTTTTATAGGCAAGATATGAAAAACTATTTGTAAATATTTATCTGTCTGTCTGTCAGGGCTAATCTTCCGACCGGCTGAACCGATTGTTTTGAAATTTCACGAACAAATAGAGACAAATATTACGGCTTATAATCTATCCGAAGAACTTTGAATATTTTATGTAAGTTTGAATAATTGATAAAATAAATGGTTGTAGACAGTTTTTTAAAAAAAATCTAAATAACGCCACAATAGATCCCGTTTAGATGAAGCCAGCTCAAGAAGTCGCTTGTTATAAAAAAAATGCACGAAAATATTATACAAGTACACGAGAAACAAAGTAGATCGGACACTTAATAACCATGAGTAGTAGAGTTAATGCCGTCCTCGTATGAAGAGGCTTACCTCTTAACGCGTTGGCTATAAAAAGAGATCGCCTTAATCCCTGGATAAAACCTCTTGTATTTTCGAGCTTAATTAAAAAGTTGCTAATTTGAGATAGAAACAATTTGAATTTTATTTTTGTAAGAGCTTAGAAAAAATTTTCAGCATAAGTTTTAATTTAGGTTTAATTTAATTTGTGGAAGAGCGTGGAATACTAATAAAAATTTGTTGTCCATATATAAATTACAAATATAGTACTCTGAGCCGAAATCACTGATGTAAAAAATATAATATGAATGAAAAGTAAAAAACGTTTTATGTACTTCAGTCAGTAATATAGCGGAAGAAAATTGTTTTTTATAGGTTAAATGTATAAATAATATTACGTCCACAGAGAAAGGAATCCACCTCGAACGGTGTAAAAATAGAATATTTTTTTTTAGAGGTGGTGACAAACGAGCACACAGTTCACCTGATGGTAAATGGACGCTGTGGCTCATAGTCATATTATACATTTATCCTCGGTTGAGAATCAAAACACAGATGCGTTGTTACCCCCGAGGACTAAGATGGAATGCCTCGTTTTCAGTGAAAAAGGGTCTCCGGATCTTTACACTCACCATACAAAACACAGTAGTATTAAGCTGCTATGTTACGCTGGTATTCAGTGAAAGCAAGGTCCTTTCTGCGGTCGAGTTGACCTATTCGTGCTACAACCATAATATAACTGTAGCATAGACTATACCACGTGGTATGATATGAGTTAGTCAATTTATTATTGATTGTACAGAAGAGGGGTGCAATAAGTGCGCTCACCATTAACTCACTGGTGTCCTCAATATATGTACGCACAAAGTATTCTTTCAAAGTAAACATAAAAATATATTTTTTTTTACAAATACACTGCTTATTTAATATTATATTAAAAATTCTTTCCAACAGACCTGATACTGGAGATTTTAAAGAGAAGCAGATTTAGATTATATATAGATATAGATTTATGATTGCCATTATTTTTTAGATAAACACACTATAATATACTGTTAATGATAGACTAAAACATATACATAATATTACGCATTAGTTTTACATTCTAATTTTTAAATTTTTACGAACATGTATCGCTTTAGATCTGTTGATTGACCTCTTGGTCTAAATTGGACTTACAGGCAGATAGTTTGACCCAGGTTATCATTCTCGTCAACAAACTGGCTAAACCATCATTATCGTCAACATAGCTACCCTTAAGTCCACTAAAGAACAAAATGCTATCCGCAAGGATTGATAACAAATACGCCCCTGAACCACCTGCACACGTCATCTACTTGGGTAATTCTACAATCAATAAAATTAAATTCAAACTCAAGCATATCACCAATATTTATACGTGGTAGATCCATGCTGCAGTCATATTAGTAGTATAGTTGTAGCACAAATGGGTCGGCTCGACCGGGGAAAGACCACGCTCTCACAGAATATATGCGAAAAATAACAGCTTAATGCTGCTGTGTTTCGTATGGTGAGTGTAGAAAACCGGAGCTCGTTTTACTGGAAACAAGCCATTCCATATTAGTTCTCACGGGTGACAACGCATCTGCAATTTTGATTTGTAATCGAGATGTCTATGTGCCACAGCAACCTCTTACCATCAGGTGGACTGCGCGCTCGTTTGTTTGCTTAGACGAGAACACAAAATAATAAATAAAATCGGAATTTAGAACTTGTTGGCTAAATATGTCACCAATATATTTAAACCTTAGTTTACCATGACTACAAAGCCATTATAACTCCTGCAATTTACAAAATGTTAATCCACCATTTCATGATCGGACTCCAGACACTCGGGTGGTCTTCACCCCTCTGTCGTCGACATACAACACATTCAAATCAAATGGTTTGAATTGTCATTCGTATTACGTTCGGCAAAGGAGTGAAATAATTTTCCAGCATCTGTCTGTTCATCCGATTGCAATATAGATTGTGTTCATGTGTTTAAGTATAATATGCAGGACCTATATATTTATAAAAACTATTTAATAAGGATTAATATACTACTAAAGAGTGCATGATTGGAAATAATTCATAGCAATAACGTGATCGTCATCATGTGGTTTCTGTTATCATACTTAATCGTATGAAAATATAATTGTAAATTAATAAAAAAATAATTATAAAATAATGTTTAAAAAAGTCTCGCTGGGTTTCTTACTGGTTATTCTCAGAAGAGAGATTTTTTTCTCAAAAATTAAGGAAAGGAAAGGAAATTATATTAGATAGGTGTCCTTGTAATCTACATTGATTAAAACTCATTCTATTCTACTCTGTTCCTTGCCATCTTCGACTGCATTACCACCTACTACCATCATATGAGACAATAGTCATGCACTGTTTTATAAGAGTTTAAAAATCAATGATATAATATATTTAAAACAATCAATGACATAATATATTTGTAGTTTATCGATTCATTCATTACTTTAAGTCAAAAGTCACATTTGAATCCCTATAGGTTGGGATATTTTCCATAGTTACCATAAGTTTTATTACCACGTAAATATAAATGAGCGTTACAACAATTTTCGTCTGAAAATGTTCTTATCATTAGCAGCCGAGGTATTAGTTGGTGACTTTCACTATTAACTGAGATTATATTTTTTTATAAGATAGGGTATATATGCATATTTTAATCTTACTTAATGCGTTAAAGGGTTTTCCCTTAATGGGACTCACCTTATCCTTAAAGTAGTCAATTTATATTCCCATTACTAACAGTATTATTATAATAAGTATATACCGACCGAGATTTCTACGGCGTTAGAAAAAACTTTTTTGTCATTTTCGTGTAACAAAAAACATGTGGTTCTTATTAAGTGCGTTTTCAGAATCAGTATGCAAACATATTATGGAATTAACTTTAATAAGGTTTTGGTTATTATATATATGAGGGGTAAAATGATTATGCGGCTCACCTGATGGTAAACAGCTACTGCCACCCATAGACAATATAAAATCAGAGGAAGTGTAGGTGCGTTGTTGCCCCTTATATAAACAGTAGGCTCCTTAACTCAGTGGTGACATTTGTCTAAACAAACTTGGACAGTAAACATTATCCCTATTTTTTATATTATAAAATTAATATTAAAATTAAATTTTATCCAAATCGTTAAAGCATTTTTCATGAACTGTGTGATACCAACAAATAAACAAATATTGTTTGTATTATAGAAAAAAGATATTTTGGAACAATTTATTTACTTTTGGAAAAACATTAACATAAGATAACAATTTACCCTTCTTTAATGTTATTTTCTTTCGAATTTAAAAATAAAAGAATTCGTGTATTGTTAGTTAATGTTTTGCTTCTTCGTCATCGGTCCGCTAAAGCCCCTCCGCGTGGATGAAAGAACTTGCTTCAACCGTCACGTGCTAGTGGAATGAAAATTACAGTATCAAACGTCTTGCATCTTCGACGCAGCAGTCTGTAACAGGTCTGTGTTCGATATTATCTGCCAGTGTCAGGTTACGGCGGCCAGCCTCAACGGAGACTAGCCATCTGCGCAAGACAGTATTAAAGTGCCGTACGTACAAGTTAACTCTCTTTTTCCTCACTATGACAGTTCGATGTAACGGTAAACCGACACAACCGGGAAGACACCCAGAGCAGGAAAAGCGGCTTTACGTGATTTTCGCGACGTGGGAGTAAAACATCGCAAACTTTTCGACTTCGGGTTGTTACTAAGAATTTGTTCAGAAATAAATCTAATAACTGATTTTTTGTTCGTACCGGGATTTGAATCTGGTACCTTATGATCAGCAAAAGCAAAAGTCAGTATTTCTCAAAGTCATATTATGGCATGCATGGGACCACACGGCCAAGTTACTAAGTCTGTTCCAACTAATTTTTTAAAGCTAGCGGAGAGTGTATGTATCAAGCAAAGATTTTAGATCGGCGAGCGGCATTATTAGTGGGGGTGTCGGTAAAGCTCTCGCCGACCAGCCTACTTAAAATGGTGATGATGGACAAATGTTGTCAGTAATGCACGCTAGTTGCTATTTAAAATATCATACGTAGTAGAGACGTGGTACAGCTATTTTGTGATTGGGCTCAACCGGAGAAGGACAACACGCTCTTAAACGACACCAGAATAAAATATCAGCTTAATGCTTCTATGTTCTGGTGAGTGTAGATAACCGGAGTCTTTTTAACAGAAATGAGGCATTCTATCTTAAGTCCTCAGTGGTGAAAATTTATCTGCATTTTAATTCTTAAGCAAGAATAGATGTAGATGTAGAGGACCACAGTATCCCCTTATCGTCATATGAACTGTGTGTTCGTTAGTTATCGTAATTCTATAAAAAATATGAATAGGCATTGTTACAGTGATAATAGAAAGAACGTGAGCACGGAAACTTCGCACAAGGTATAAATAAGCTAAGTAAGTAAAGTCACATCAATGCAAACATTAGTGCTGAAACTTTAAGTACAAGCGTCTCGTGACGCACGCACACAAACGCGTGCTTCACCTACATTAGCAAAAATAGAAAATAACGAGATAAATTATACTGCTTACGCTGGCATTGCGTTATTTTTTAACAAAAGTCGCTCAGGACTGTGTCTTGTGGTACCCCTTTGAGGAGGCATATATTCAACAGTAAAATTGTGAACAGCTGTGATGATGATGATGAGGAGGAGATAAATGATTTCAAAATCCACCTGATGGTAAATGGCTACTGCAGTCATGGACATCTGTAACCAACTCCAAACAAGGAGAAGGCTTCAGATGCGTTATCAACTCTGAAGACTAAGATGGATCGCCTCACATGCCCGTATAATGTTTGTAATTATACGGGCTCTATGTTCCCTTCAGATAGAAATACATCAGTGTAAATATTGCTACTTGCCATCAGAAATAGATGCCGGCAATAAGAAGTTACACCATTTAAAATAAATTAAATGTTATTTTTTCATAAAATGTTATTTTAATTAATAATTTCATGCATATACGGTGCAAAAACGAGGGTTAAAACCACCCTCTTCTCTGCAATCGGTGTATGTAAAAATCTATACAATTACAAAGTCTTATAAAGACACTAAATTAATACAAGAGGATCTTGATAGATAGAGGAGAGGAGAGGCAGGTGATTGTCACTAATTGGTGAGGAGTTAATAGTCCTAAAGTTAACAAATGTTTTCATGTAAAATATACCAGAAAGAAAATGCCACTTGTCTAAAGTTATTCAATTAATTATGTGGTATTACAAGAATTTCATACGTGGTAAGGCCACGCTGCAGCTATTTCATGGTTGTAACCAAAGACATTTAAGTAGTAGTAAAATGTATTTAAATCTCTTTGGTTGTAACACAAATGAGTCGTCTCGATCGAGGAGGTATAACGCTCTCACAGAATTCCAGCATTACGTAGCAATTTAATACTGCTGCATTTTGTATGGTGAGTGTAGAGATACGGATACCCTTTTTTACTGGAAAGGAGGCATTCCATCTTAGTCCTCAGGAGTGATAACGCATCTGCATTTTGATTCTTAATCGAGGATAAATGTAGATGTCTATGTATATATGTCAGCATCCACTTATCATCAGGTGGACTGTGTGCTCATTTGTCACCCTTATTCTATTAAAAAAATCACTAGAAATCAAGGACTTAGAAGTTACTATTGACTGAAAAATAAATTTTTCATCACTTATAAACAATCTTATTAAAAAGCCGTTCAGTTCCTCGGATTCATTAGAACGAACACAAAAGGATTTATCCACAGGACTAAAATTATTCTGTACAACGCGTTTGCGAGTTGCTGCCTGGAGTTTACCAGTGTCATTTGGAATCCTTCCTATCACATCTATTTCCAACGCATTGAAAGCGTAAAACGCGCTATTACAAGGCAACTGGCATTCCGTGCCACTTATATCTCACATAGACAACCGTTTAACCAAAAATTTGTTGAATTTAAAAATGATGTCTCTGCGATTTAGGCAGGAGATACGTGTGTTTCTTGGATAAAATTATCCATTCCAAAGTCAGTGCAGTAAGCCAGTTGTTCTATCAGCACCAATTAGATATCCTCGCTATTGCAACACTTTTCACATACTTTTTGCTAGAACGCATCTTGGTAAGCAAGCTACCATGGCTCACATATGTGCAAAATATAATGAAGTACCTTGAGCTATACCTGACATCGACATATTCTACAACTCTTATGCTATCAACTATCAGTGATTATTCATTTAAATTAATATATATATATATATATATATATATATATATATATATATATATATATATATATGTGTGTGTGTGTGTTCTTTTTACGCATTTCAATGTTTACAAGTATTTGTTGGTGAATGTTATGTACGCATGGAGGTTAGAGAACGGAAAACGATCGCTACGTTCTAGAGCATAGCTCACCTGTCCCTGAAAATTTGTAGAATTTATAGCCGCGCTGCCGTCTGTAAGTAGTCTCTGCGAAGTAATTTTTCAATTTTTGACAAAAAGAAACATTGCAAAATGGTGAAATATTATGAATAAAATAATAATAATAATAAATCACTAATAATCCTATACCTTTAAACGAGCAATTCTTGTATATATAATCGGAATCTCGGAAACGGCTCCAACGATTTTCATAAAGTTTGGTGTCCAGGGGGTTCCCACAATAAATCGATCTAGCTAGTATTCATTTTTAGAAAATGTCGTTTTATGCGTGTTTTCTGGCAATGAAAAACTGCTACAATATCGTTAGAATAAGAAGGTAAATTTTGACAGCGTGTTAATGATTATAATAGCTCAAATGGGTTATCGGGCGATTACGAAAACGTAGTGCCCTAGTTCGAGTCCTGTCTTCTGTCCGACTTTTTAATTTTTTTTAATTTCCCTTCTTTTTTGAGAAAATCCATTATTTCGAGCAGTTTTTTAGTAATTTTTAAAAATACGAAAATTTAATTTAAACTAATTGCACTCATGATTTTTTATTCAAATAACCAGTTCAGTTTTTTCCATTATATTGGTGAGATCAAAAAATATCATTCATATTTCATCAGTATGTATCTAAATATAATTTCCAAAACACACGAATTAAAGAAAAATACCGAGCAAAGCTCGGTCAACCAAGTACTTAATAATTTATATTTGAAATAATTTATAATATTCGTAATAATTAAAATTATAAAGAACATAATTTATAATTTATTTATTAATAAATAGTAATAATAGTAATAACTAATAATAATTTCGTTAGTTTCTTTTTTTTCCCTGTCCGCTTTTACGGAGAAAACTTAGCGATCGCAGCGCCTCAATTATTTTGTCCATATTTCTGGAACACTATTTTCTACAGCGATTATTCTTCTGTTCTCTAACCTTCATGTACATATAAGTGAGTGTGTTACTTTTCATGTCATTTATATAGTACGCAAAACTTTAATATGTATATTGTAAGTGGGTATAAGAAATATACAAAATACAAAGGAAATAAAATGTAAAATACCGTCATGATACAGGAGAAAATACGATTGTAGGGGTAACATTTTTATAAAGAAAGAGAAAAAAGATTATATGAATAGTCTTTTAATTTCTTTAATTTTATTTTAAATAAATTAACTTATCAATTTGTACTTCCCAAAAATTAAAAACAGAAAAAATATTTACATGCATATTATTCACAACGTTACAGTACTTCCCGCCAACAGTTATGTCTAGTTTATTTCTATCGAGCACCCGGTGGAAAATCAAAGGGTTGCGAGAGCATCGAGCCGTGCAGCTTACTGGGCCGGTTTGAGCACACCTGGCAAACACACGCGCTCCGAAACTTTGCTGACAGCTGTAGCAAGCAGATTTTCTTTGTAAAGAAAATTAAACAAAAGGCTCTGTTTCAAACCTTAAAACATTTGCTTTGTTAATATCAGGTGTCAGTGAGATGAATTATGTTAAACAAACATGTTAACAATTGTATACAAAATAAGTTGTAATTAAAGTTGCTTTTCTGAGTTTAACAACGACTAGATATTTCTAAAATTTAAGTATATTTTTCACATAGTTAAACTATTAATAATACAAAACACAAACCAACTTAAACAGGTAATATGTAATATTTCGTTTAAATAGTAAAAGTAAAATCCAATCTCTATTTAACCATACTTTAACCTTTTCTAGGTTTTTAGCTGGTTCGTTCCAGAACAGAGGTTTTTTTTTCCAAACCAGTGGTAAAAGCATAAATGACTATCAATAAGTAATCTTTTAATTTATATGGAATAAAAACTATCCTGTTCTATTATTAGAGATAATTTTTTTTTTCTTTGAATTGTTAGGGGACCACCCCTGAAATATAACATATTTAATAAAAAAAGAAACATTTAAATTGGTTCAGCCATTTCACATAAATCTGTAGAAATACGTGTTGAATAAAGAAACGTCTTTAACCAAACCCAAAGGGTTCACGATCAACCCCTCCCCCACCCTACATACATGCTCGTCAGTTAAGGGTACTACTAATTTAACTAATTTAAAAATATAAATATACGAATAGTACTTAATTTGAAACCATAAAATAATACTATATACGCATGTACGAAAATACAGCTGGGCACAGGCATTTTTGTTGGATTTTATTAAATTTCCCAGGCATACAGTTTTCTTCACAATAAATTGGTAAATCAGTAGGTACTTAGTTAGAATTGCAACAAATAGTAAGAGGTTTGCATATCTAACTCTGGTTATTAGAGAACTACAAAATTAAGAGATTAGTGGGGGCCCTGTGCAAGGATCAATAAACGTATGTAGTACCATCATCGTGATCGTCGTTGTCATCATCATCATCAGCCGTAAGGGCCAGCTAGACGTGTCTGTCGGCCGCAGCATTCGTTAATCATTAGACTGTGTACGTCAATATATACTTATAGCTTTAGTTATCTTTATTACTTCTATAATCTTATTATTTTACTTATTAATTATATCTTTAGTTATCTTTATTACTTCTATAATCTTATTATTTTACTTATTAATTAAGAACGTCTCTAATAAAACCATAATGACTTGGAGTATACAGTAGAGAAACAGGCAAGGCGAAATTACAGAACTCAAATTTCAACTATGCAAAATATGCCCCGTATGAGGCAATCTATGTAAGAAGCCTATATTCAACAATGGACTTTAATTGGATGCAACGGTACGGTAACAGTAATGAGCAAAATCTACTTCAAATAACTATAAAGTATAAAATAATTTTTATATAACAGCGCGAAGTTGTTGACGAGTACGTTTACCTGAGACAAATAAATAGTTCGACTCGGTAAGTCCAACTTCGACCAAGAGGTCAATCGCGGGATTCAACTCGGCTGGGCAGTTTTCGGGAAATTACGACACATATTCTCGTCAAGTTATACCTCAAAACCTGAAGACTAGATTGTACAATCAGTTCGTGTTGACAGCGATGACTTATGAATCTGAGACGTGGTCCTTCGCTGCTGGCCATATCAGAACCCTCAAGGTCGCTCAGCGAGATATGGAAAGGGCTATGCTCGGAGTTTTTTTTGCGTGATAAACTTAGAAATGAGGATATTCGCAGTAAAACCACAGTGATCGACATATATCAACAGATTAGTCAGCTGAAGTGGCAATGGACTAATCATATAGCTCGAGAATCGATGGGAGAAAAAAGGTTCTCAAGTGGCAGCTCCGTACTGGTAAGAGTAGTGTAGAGCAAGCCCCACTAAATGGAGTGACAACCTGGTAAGACATGCAGGAAGTCGATGGATGCAGGTGGCTCAGGACCGTGCTTTGCAGCATTTCTTGGGAGAGGCCTATGTTCTGCCTAGCAGTGGACTTGTGAGGGGCTGTAATGATGACGATGACGACAACACAGCTTGTGAAGTTGGGGCTTCAATTGTTCTAAACATGACGTCTTAGTATTGACACCTGAAGCTGCTATGTGAAAATTATTTTATTTCTTACTACTCGTAGTAATCTGCCCCGGCTTCGTCCGGATGGTTTCTGCATCTTTACAAAAGCGCCATCTACCGGTTTCAAATGTGAATATATACCACGTAGAGACCTATTCAACGCACTAAGAATTTCATTAAAATCGGTCGAGTCGTTGTTAAGTTTCAGCCCGTCTAACGTATAGCACCTGGTTTTTATGTATAGAGATTAAGTGTCATCATATTTAAATTATTGAGTTTAATTTTCAATAGTAATGAGCAATTCGTCTTAGTAATTAATGGAGACAATAACACGTTTATATGTAGATTTTAATCAGTACGAACTTGACTATTTGGTAGCACATAGCCGAACGTTCGATTCCCCGAAACAATAATTTGTATTTTTTTTATAAAATATGGATAATAAAGAAGCACAGAATGGTATGTTAAAACTGTAGCTAAAAATATCCACATCAGTCCTCGATGAAGAGTCAAAATGCAGGTGCATTTTCACCTCTGGAATTCAAATGGAATGCTTCGTTTCCAGTAAAAAGGATCTCATAATGATTTCTTATATTTACGCGAACACTGCACATTGAAATAATACTAATTTTTATGGAATTTATGGCGTATATTTAACTTTTAAAATACCCGACGTTTCGAACGCTTTACAGCACTCATGGTCACGGGCGGGACTGAGATGTTCAACGTCCATATGTCATATTTTACCGCGATTACCATAGATTAAAATTTAACTTTTGTTCCGATCTACAATCTGCCTTAAAGAACATATAGCTGATGTGAAGAATCGACGCTCCGGGAAGTCTGCAGTCTGTGAACACGTACAGGATCGCCCCCGTCACTACATCAGATTTGATAGACAACAAATCCTCGCTAAAGAACACCGATTCCTTCCAAGGATGATTCGCGAGGCTATTGAAATCAAAAAACATCTTAATTTCAATAGAGAAGATGGCTGGGTGCTACCATCTGCTTGGGATCCTATAATAAATAAAATTAAATCCCAACCCAAGCATACAACTGCAAGATTTCAAGATACCATAAGTTCATACTGTGTAGATCGGAACAAAAGTTACATTTTAATCTATGTTAACCGCGGTTAACTATGACACCTGGACGTTGAATATCTCAGTCCCGCCCGTGACCATGAGTGCTGTAAAGCGTTCGAAACGTCGGGTATTTAAAAAGTTAAATATACGCGATAAATTCCGTAAAAACTAGTATTATTTCAAAAAGGGTCTCCGTTTCTCTACACTCACCATACGAAACCCAAAACCATAAATCTGTTATCTCACGCTAGTATTCTATAAGAGTGTGATTCTTATCCAGTCGAGTCGACATATTCGTGCTACAACCATAATATAGCCGCAGCATCGCTCTACCACGTGTGAAAGAAACAAATAACATATAAAACATATTTTGACCTACAAAATCATGTTACGAGCTACAAAAAACAAATCGGGTCTATCGTATGTTTGTAATTTATCGTGATGATAGTTCATGATATAGGAAATATTTTTAGTGAAAGAGTAACATTTAATTAAAAATCGATAGTTGAATTGTCTATGAGCCACTGCAGCTCCTTTTCCAAAGCTGTGTGCGTATGTATCACCTTTAATAATGTTAAAACAAAATTCTACCTTTATTTTCAAAGATGCCAGTGCATTTATTCATAAATAGTGCATGGAGACTGCAAGCTTGTTTATACAAAAATATTTTATCCAAGAATTTACATTCGAAAAGGTTTGTCTATCAAAATTGTGTTTTTCACTTAAGGGATCACTCCACTTGTCATCGTCAGAGTCAGAGAGTCAGAGAGAGGAGATTGCACGCAATGCTATTTTGAACATGCGTTGAAGAAATTGAACGGTTTTTTATTTGATCGTTTCATTTGTGTTACTTTTATTAGTTTAATAGCACGTAATACACAATATCAACCAAAATAACGAATACTGTATCGTTTAAAATTTATAAAATATAGGAGACAATCTTTTTTACAGAATAAGGGTGATAAACTAGCACATGGTTAACTTGATGTTAAGTGGACTGTGGCCCATAGACATCACATCTTTCCTTGATTAGGAATTAAAATATAGATTGTTTGTCACATTTTAGGATTAAAATGGAATGCCTCATTTTCAGTTATACATAACTTTTTGAAAAATTTTAACTTTTACAAAAGGGTCTCCGGTTTTTTATACTCACCATCTGCGTCTGCATATCTTTACCCCAAGTTGCAAGTATTCCATGCGTGACTCACACTATGCATTTTTTAAGAAAGTTAATAATCTATCGTTATTTATTACAGCTCGGATGCATTCTCTACTCTCTCACTCTCATAGTCCGATGAGACGGTAATTCAGTACAATCCTAGAGAGATCGAGCGCAAGACTGACGGCTTTACGTGCTTACCAATGCACGAGGAATAAAAGACCGCCAACTTCTTGACTCCGGGTTGATACTCGGTAATTGTTCAACAGAAAAACCTAGCAACTGATTTTTGGCCCGGTCTAGGAATCGAACCCGGGACCTCATTACCTGCTATCGCGTTTACGATATGTAGACTAACGAGATAAATAGTATTTATGGGAAATAAGTCATGACATACATGGGATGAAATAGGGAGAAACATTCTCTTAGCCCTTTGCAACCGATTGTATACGAGCGTGACGATCGAAAAATAATTTTTTCCCCGCGAAATTAACAAATTTTTGTGAACGCAACCGACTTCGCTCGATCGTGTGTATGTTTTTCGTTTATATAGACAAAACGTTGACTTGTCGTAACCTATCAGTGGTCAGCGGACCGTTGTCAGAGATGGCTGCATACTTTGGCGAGGGCACGCGTTCACGTAAGTACATTATTTTCTCACACTTTACATTATATGTTGACTGATTTTGTTTTCATTGTTTATGGTATTAATCAAACTAAACGATATCATGTTTGAAATTGAAATAATAGCATGTTTCTTGCGCCTATGATATTGTAAGCATAGATCGTCACGATCGTGACGATCCGAGTTCCATTGCAATATTTACTATTAAAAATCGACAATTTCAAACTATGTTTTTCCACGTTGTACGTCAGTAATTTTTTTTGTTTTATTGTTTTTAGGCACAGTTTTGCGGGATGAAGATATTTTGAACCTCATACAAGACGGAAATGATTCTGACATTAAGGAACTTTACGATGGTGGTGAAAAAGATTTTGATCCTGTATTGTTTCAAGATATCCTTGACAAGGAAAATGAATATCCCGTCTCAGAGCCAGAAACTACAGATTCCGCATTAGCTCAACCTCAGTCTATTCCAACACAATTGATACGATCATCTAATGAGGTAATTTTTCAAAATTGTTCTACTAAGCGAACAGCTGCATGGAAGCAAACTGATTTCAGTGACAAGGATCATAACTATCCCTGTCCACCTTCGGGACCAGTAAGGACACCTAGTCAGTATTTACAAGACTACTTTTATGCAGATGTTTTCGAACTTCTCGCTCATTGCTCCAATATTTACCACCTTCGCAAAAACGGAACAGAGCTTAAAACTACACCAAAGGAGATAGCAAAATTGTTCGGCATCCACTTGATAATGGGCTAAATTTGCATAACAGCATGAGCCGTGACCGATTCCTTCAATTGAGAAATTCCCTTCACGTTGTCGATTTTGATACGCCACCACCAAGAAACGACAATTCTCCTCTTAATCTACTTTGGAAAGTGCAACCTATCATCGACCGAGTTCGGGATGCTTGTTATAAGCTAGAGAGAGTTCCTGGATACTATAGTATTGATGAACAGATGATACCGTTCACGGGACGTTGTGCATTGAGGCAAGTCGTAAAAAATAAGCCACGACCAACAGGATTAAAAAAATTGTCGTTACTACAAGCGATGGCCTCATGATCGATTTTGAGATTTATAAAGGTGCCAAGACAATGTTTGGGGATACGAGCTTAGGCCTTGGTCCATCAGTTGTTCTGTATTTAACAAATACTGTTCCGCCTGGTAGCTGTGTGTACCACGATCGTTATTTCACAACGATCCCATTGTTAGAGGAGATGGATCGGCAGAATTAGCGTAGTACTGGTACCTTAATGATGAACGGGATTCCTGGGCTGAAATTTAAGAAATACAGAGCTATGTTTCGTGGCGAAAGTCAACAATTTGTCAGAGAACCGTTATCATTGGTAAAATGGAAAGATAACAAATCAGTTTTGATGGTTTCTAATTGTACTGGTGCCGAAAAAACTGATTATGTAAAAAGATGGGATAAATTAACAAAATCCTACAAGGATATTACTGCTCCAAGAATAGTAACTAATTACAACAAACACATGGGTGGAGTGGACGTCCTAGACCAGATGATGGAGTACTATCGGGTTTTTATAAAAACTAAAAAATGGACTCTCAAAGTGATTATCCACTTTCTAGATTTGGCAGTGGTTAAAGCATGGCGGAAGTATTAAATCGATTGTAAGACTAATAAGCTCTCGAGGAAAAAATATTAGCCCTTTTAGATTTTAAAATAGAGGCAGCCGATGCTTGGTTAAATACACCAGCCCGCAACCGGCGATTAAGTCACGCCACTGACACAGAAGATGAGCAACCGCCAGCAAAGAAAAAGTATATGCCATCAAGGCCTTCCAGTGCTAAAAGGTATGACGGTTACGATCATCTACCTACATTCGATGAATTATCGTCACCACGCTCATGCAGGCTAGAAACGTGCACTAGTCGAAGTAAAATTCGTTGCATAAAATGCAACTTTTACTTGTGCCTTTCAAGAGGAAAAGATTGTTTTAGATTGTGTCATACAAAGAGCGATAATTAATCATTAAATATTTTAATAATTTAGTTATTTAACTTGGAGATCTCAATTCGTTCCTATGTTGATTATTTTTAAGTTCCAAAAAGATTAACGCTATGCAAAATTATTTTCTGTTTAGAATGTTTTTCTTTAGATATTATATTGTTAAGATAAATACGTTAGATACAGTAAAACTATTAAATATTATAACAAAAAAATAAACAACATTGATTATTTCAGTAATGTTTTCAATTTCCTAATTTATTTTCTTAGAAGTCACGTTCGTGACGATGTCAAACTATTCCTGATCGTCACAATCGTGCGGGTTATTTTTAGAGTTATTCAGAGGTATATGGTTTTTTCACCAGTTTTTCTAGGTTCTCTGAACCTTAAATAACTAGAAATTACAATTTATAAATTAATTGAACAGAAAAAAGATCTCCGGTTGTAAAGGGTTAGGCCATCACTACATGGCCAAGTTTCAAGACTGGTCTGACTAATTTGCAAACGCTGTTGGACTGGGTATGTAGAAAACGAAGGATCAAAAACGGCGAGCGACATTATCAGCAGAAGTATCGCCACAGCCTTTACCAAGACACCTACTCAACAAGGTGATAATGGACAAATGTTGCTAGTAATGTACGCTGGTTAGCATATCATTCTTGGTGGAGCCAAGCTACAGCTATATTGTCTGTGTATAATGAGTGGACTCAATCGGAGAAGGATCACAGAATAGACATATAGCATAAAAAAGCAGCTGAATGCTGCTTTTTTACGATTTCAATGAAAAACTTCCGATTGAATTACCAAAATTGACACTTTAATTCCGAACACCAATTAAAACTTAAAACATACTTATAATTAATAACACTTAACACTTTAGTTCACTTTATTTCGCTCCGAAGTCTTCGCTTGTATTACCCCGTAGGCAAATTTACCATACCCTCTTTCCCCGCAGCCCCAAGAAGAAAGATATAGACACTCTTATTTCTGCCTCTTGAAAATAGATGGAACTAATAACAACCCGCCATGTACCAGGCATTGATTATGTTGCGCAACACTATGGTGAGTGTAAATAACCGGAGACTTTTTACTGGAAATGAGGTATTCTATCGTAGTCCTCAACTGTGAAAATTTTACTTCTTAAGCGAGTATAGATGTAGATGTATGTGGCCTAAGTATCCACTTACCAACAGATGGACTATGTGTTCGCTTGTTAACCTAATTCTATAAAAAACATCATGAATTGGCATTCGTATAATAATAATAGAAAAAACGGGTGTAAGGAAACTTCTTACAAGGCAAAAGTATATAATAGTCACATGTCAAAGCAAACAAGAGTACGGAAACTTTAAAAACAAGCGTCTCGCATACGAACGCGGGCTTCATTTATAGTATTGCGTTATTATTAACACAAGTGGCTCAGGTAGTGGCAGATTTATCGACCTCCACATTTCGATAGTCGTACTTTAGTTCACAATCATATTAATTACAATTTTTGTCAATGAAATTATACTTTATGATTTTTGCACTATTGTTCTAATTACATCACCTTTTTACACTACTTTGTATGATTGTGAACTAGGGGTTGATGAGTCAGCTCCTAGATTATTTCTACAATGTAATAATTTAGTTAGTATTGCACAAGAAATAGTTATGGTTATATATCCGAGCTAATAAAAGCTCAATTATGACTACCCGTGTAGTTAAAGAAGAAAGAAAGAAGATAGGAATAAGAATTTCGATTAAGTTTTGCGCTTCTTTCAGTCTAAATTTGTAAGTTTTTTCATAATTATTGTAGATTTTGTTTTTTTTTTAACTATTTAAAAAAAATTCTGTCTGCCCGAGCTAATCTTCGGAATAGCTAAACTGATTGTAATAAAACTTCACAAACAAATAGAGAGTAATACCAGGAGTGATCTAGTTTGTATCCGCAAAATTTAGAGATTTTATTAAAATAGAAATATTGACAAGACAAAATAAATGGCCTTTAATTATCTTATGTCGTTAATCATAACCAGGCGTAGCCGGAGCGGGTCGGTAGTTGTAAATGTTATTTTGAAATAAATGTATCCACTTGCGTATACAATTCTTTTCAAATATATTCCCATTAATAGAAAATTTTCTATTAACATAATAATATAACGTTATAAGGAAATATCGTTATTAGCGGTTTTCGCTATTAGTATGTGTATGTTGCCGGTATGGGCTCGACGAGCCGCTATTTCTTATCCAATTCTTTATCTGTACGGACTGTACTACTAATAAAGTGGAGTATGTCATGGTATTATACTGCTTTTTTAATTTTTTTTAATTTATTTTTCTTTTCACATACAGTAAGAAGTATTTATAACTACTAATAATA
Organism: Parnassius apollo; assembly: GCA_907164705.1. Classification (NCBI taxonomy): domain Eukaryota; kingdom Metazoa; phylum Arthropoda; class Insecta; order Lepidoptera; family Papilionidae; genus Parnassius; species Parnassius apollo. The sequence continues at coordinate 479,671 of CAJQZP010001402.1, forward strand.
TTTATAACTATTAATAAGGTGTAAACATAAACTCTTTTGAGTTTTACCGTACACCCTAAGCCGTCGTTATACGTTAATAAAGATTAAGAATATTTATATCATATTTGCTACACACTTCATACATCCATACTTAAATAACAATCACAAGACAGCTACACATTTTGTAAACACAATGAGGGTATATCACAAGATAAGGTTATGTAAAAACCTTTTGTGGACGTTCCTATGCAGCACTGTCTTCATTTTTTGCTACTTTTATTCTACAGTATGTTTTTAGCAAAACGTTTATAACAGGTATGGTATAATGTGTGGTTTGTGATTATTATTATATAGTGTTGTCAGTTTATATTTATTATGCGGTGGAGCCACGTGTTTAAGGCTGCCGAAGTCTAGTTCCCCGGTCGAACCTTAAACCTATTACGCGAGATATTAATTTAAGTGGACTGTATCTACAAAATGATTCTACACTTATATATGCGGTACAATGCACTCGCTCTTTCCAAAAAAAAAAAACGAACTATTATTTGCCAAATCGATGAAAGGAATCCTGCTTGATTAGGAAAACACAAAATTGGAGCGGGTTAAAACGATTATATCAAGCAGGTTATAATATTGGATATTGACTCACCGGGATGTTTCTTCTATGCGGTCGAGCACTATAACTGCGACTTCTGAACCTCCTCTGGACAGACACTCTGGGGAGAGGCGGTGCGCGACTATAACTCACACGAGGTGAGGCGGGTTTCCTGGAGCTCGACTGCTTCCAGGCTAAAGCGGTTTCTACTAGTGATGTGTTTCCAACAACGAGCGCGGCGGGAAGAGCTCTTTAGGACACTATTATCCTAGGCGGTGTAGTTCTAACAGCGAGCGCGGCGGGAAGAGGGCTCTTTAGGACACTAATATCCTAGGCGGTGTAGTTCTAACGGCGAGCGCGGCGGGAAGAGGGCGCGCGTCGGTCGCGCGCGCGCGTGCCCTTATATATCCTCGGTTCCGATGATTACGTGATGTTCTAGAATCATCTTCTTTCCCCTCCCACCCCACCACCCCGATGTGTCGATAGGAGGGTATGAATGATATCGTTTTGGAAAGGGATAACCGATTTGGCAGCCTACCGTCAAATAAAACAAATACGAATGGTTTTCCGCGCAACCATCTCCCCCCGCCCTTGAAGGATCTCCTTCAAAAAATAACTAAAACAACTAGAGCTTAGATTCAACTAACAAAATAACTAACTAACGCTAAGATTACCTAAATCCAACTACAATTTTAATCTAGAAAGCTAATTTAAATTATGGAAGAGGCAGGGGGCACAAACGGACAACAGGAAGCAGGTAAGACCCAACCGTGGTTCTAACGCGAGCTATCCTAATTACTCCGTCGGAACCGGGAAAGACCTCTTCGACAATTCCTAACGGCCAGTGGAGAGGCGGCGTATTCTCCTTAGTGAGCACAACTACAGTTCCTACAGCTAAAGGCTCAGTCGCTGTGTTCCATTTTTGCCGAGATTGCAAAGTATGCAAGTATTCCATCCTCCATCGTTTCCAAAACGATTGCACTAACCGGTCTAATAATTTGTGGCGTGCGGAAATGCTAAGTCTGTTCTCATCCATATCTGCGGCGGGCAAATACTTTAAAGGCGTTAAATTCAAAAAATGTGCTGGAGTTAGAGCCAGCGGTTCCGAGGGGTCACTAGACAACGTCCGACAAAGTGGGCGGCTATTCATTACGCATTCAATTTGAGCGAGCACCGTACTTTGTCTTCGAAGGACAAAATTTGATCTCCTATTACTCGGTATAAGTGACTCTTTAGACTCTTAATATTGGTCTCCCAATTGCCTCCAAAATGACTCGCGGCTGGGACGTTCAGAGACCACTCAATGCGGTTTTCGGCTAGAATGTGAGCGAACTCCGAATTATAATACTTGCTAGCTAAGAGCTCATGTAGTTCCGATAGAATACGTTTTGCACCGACGCAGTTCGTACCGTTATCCGAATATAATTTACTTACAGGGCCTCTGCGGGATAGAAATCTTTTAAATGCACCCATAAAGCCTGCTGTGCTTAGATCACCAACGAGTTCTATATGCACCGCTCGAGTAGTTAGACATACGAAAATGCAGACGTAAGCCTTTGTGGATCTTATACCACGCCCGCGAGTGAGCGTGACCATAAACGGACCAGCGAAATCCGACCCGGTGTGCGTGAAGGGCTTTACCGATTGTATTTATACTCTACAAGATCTAAGTTCCGCCATTTCCGGAAATGACGGCTTGGGGCGTGCCCGAAAGCAAGCTATACATCTGTGCACCCGATTGAGTATTAAACTACGTGCAGAAAGAATCCAATAATTTTGACGCAAAAGCGACATCAACAAGTCGGCGTCAGCGTGCGAGTTCAATTTATGATAGTAATCGACTAATAAGTTCATGATATGGTCTTTACGCGGTAAAACTATAGGGTGCCGTTGGTCGAAATTCAACTGCGAGTTGGACAAGCGTCCACCTACCCTTACAATACCATCCTGTAAAAATGGCTTAAGGCGTTGAAAGGCGCGACTACAAGCTCTATTCGATTGTAGTCTTGTAATTTCTTCAGAGAAGTGCGCACGTTGAAGTTCACGTAATACTAGCGACTCGGCATAGTTGTAATCGGACGCTAAGACATACGAAAGTCGCGGTAAAAGCTTCGCGAATCGACAAACGTAAAATACGCTACGCAATAATTTCGACCAAGAGGACAAGCGGTTCGCCAAAGTAATGATTGGAGAAACCTCGCTCGAAACGTTCGCCACTAGAGCGTGTCTCTTCTCTTCCGGCGGTTGTGACACTGACGAAGGTTCGAAATCGGTTATCGGCCATTGTGAGGGATCCAAGTGAACCCAAGAAGGTCCATGGAACCAAAGCGGGTGGTCCATTATTTGCATCGGGGTGAGTCCACGGGATAGACAATCGGCACGGTTTTCCGTACCGGACAAGTGATAAAAGTTCCGCGTTTCTAACTCGTCTTGGATCTTGGCCACTCGGTTCGCGACAAACGTATCCCAATGGTGGGGTGAAGAATGAACCCAGCATAAGGCGACGGTGGAGTAGGAAAAGGCAAATATCCTTTCTATGTGAACTCTATCCCTACATGCGCTGATAACTGCGGTAATAAGCTTGGTGAGTACTAATATTGCGCAAAGCTCTAAGCGCGCCAGAGAGACAACCTTACGGGGGGAGACTCTCGACTTAGAAATAATGAGGCTAATCGAATTTCTACCATTATTCTGAACGTGGAAATATACAACGCCCCCGTAAGCCTTCTCGCTGGCATCTGCAAACCCAACGACCGTTATGACGCTATTTCTATCGACGTTTATATGACGCGGTATTCTAATTTCTCTTAGTAAAGGAAGTTCCTCTCTAAAGCGCTGCCACAAACGAACAATGCTGTCAGGCGGCCAGTCATCCCAATCGCATTCAAATAACCAAAGTTGTTTAATCAAAAGCTTAGCGTATAATACCACCGGAGCTACGAAACCCATGACGTCCCATAATCTAGCAACGCATGACAATATTGTGCGCTTTGTGCATTTCTCTACGGGCGGATTTACCTTAAGGCTAAACACGTCGGACTCTGGTGACCAACACAGACCGAGCACCTTGTGTGTATCGGAATCGTCGAATTCCTTTATCGCCGAAAGACGGTGTGATAGTGGGATTGTATCTAAAACCGGACGCGAATTACTAGTCCACTTCACAAGATCGAATTGACCCGATTTCATGAGTTTTATAACCTCGGCGGTGGTTAGGGTGGCCTCCTCCACGCTATCGACCGAGTACACAAAATCATCCATATATAAACCGCTCTCAATTGTCCTCTTAGCTTTAGGGTAACAGGGACCTTCATCGTGGGCGAGCTGTTTCACCGTGCGTAACGCATGAAATGGGCTCAACTTTAAACCAAAACAAACACGGTTAAAATCAAACACAATTAGAGGTTCCTTTGGGTCGAAACGATATAAAATGCGTTGGAATCTACGGTCGCATTCACGAACCCCTACGCAAAGAAACATTTGGCGAATATCGGCGGATAGTGCTATACTAAACAAACGAAAATTGGCTATATATTAAATAAACTGCCCTGTAAATTTTGCCCACTATAAAGGATATCGTTAAGCGACAGGTGAGTGCTAGTTTTAGCACTGGCGTCGAGCACTACACGTAACTTAGATGTAAGTTTGTCCTCCCTAATGACCCCGTGGTGTGGTATGAAATACGACGGTGTGTCTTCGTAGTTATCTAATTTCGAAGCCACGAGTGATATGTAACCTTCTCTTATATATTCGTTAATGACGCCGTCAAAAGCTTCCTTTAACTGCTGTGAAGCGAGCATCCTACGCTCCAAGCTGTAGAAACGTTTTTCCGCCATTTGACGCGAATCGCCGAGAGATAAAACATCTCCTTTAAAGGGCAGCGCTACACTATATCTACCGTCGCGATCACGAACGGACGTGCGGACGTAAATTTCCTCGCATAACCTGTCATCTGAGCTAGCTATGGGTGGGACGTTCACCTCCTCCATCTCCCAAAATTTGCGGACTAACGACTCGAGCGGTTCGACAGCCATACCACAATAAGAGGTTGCCGAAATACTATCTATGATGGGGGCGGAGCCAATGATAACATAGCCCAATACGGTTTCTTGTGCGTAAGGCGCGGTATGCGAGGAGTTGCCCCTGACCTTATTGTTTAACAAAAGATGAGGGAAAAGCGATGCTCCAATGAGCATGTCTATGTTTCCAGGAACGGCGTAAGTGTCGTCTGCTAGAATCAAATTTTTAAACTCAATCATTGCCGAGGTGTCAACCGAAACGGTTGGCAACCGTTCAGTGACCCTATCTACTACTAGTGCATTTATATCAAAGTTAACATTACGATCTATCCGAGAATAAAATTTTAAATTAATATATCCCTGGGTAGCTTTACTAGTACCTCCGATGCCTTTAACTACAGGACATGAAAGTGACCTATTTATTACTAAGCCTAAGCGCTGACAACATTTTCGTGTTATAAAGCTATTTTGGGCTCCGCTGTCCAGCAGTGCACGGACGCTTTGTTCGTTCCTACGCGAATCCCTAACCAAAATACGCGCCGTACCCAGTAACACGGTTGAAGGAGATTGGGCTCCCATATTGGTCAATGAGTACAGAGCGACATCACCAGGTCGACCGCTAGAATCGTTGACCTTAGTAGGGGTGAATTCCTTGTCCGCTTTACTTGACGCCGCTATGTTGCTATTTTCAAAATGTAATAGCGTGTGATGTTTCCTGGCGCACTTGCTACATACGGAACTCGAATTGCATTTTGCAACTAAATGCTTATCACTTAAGCAGTTCAGACATAGGTTGTTTGTCTTTACTAATTTATAACGTTTGCTTGGTGAATATTTACGAAAAGCATTTCGCACAATTATATAAATTACCGCGTTTATCTTTACATATGATACAAGTATGCTGAAGTGATGTTGGCGTAGCGGTTACGTACGTTAACGACCCTGCTATTTTAGATGGTTGAGTCTGTCTACGGTCGACGTACCTTTTAATCTCCTGTTTAACGTTCGGAGAGCGCTGCATCACCTTTATTTGATCTCGCACGAACGATGCTAATGAATGAAAGGAAGGCATCTCCGAGCTGCGATGCTCCATTTCAAACGCATGCACGGTGTCGGGGTCTAATTTCTTTAGTGCAATATGGAGAAACACCACGTCCATAAGGTCATTAAATTTTAAATTCTTAAGTGCAGCCACCGATGCCACAAATTTATCTAGAAACTGCTCTAAGCCGTTGATGTTCGCGGATGATATAGGTTTAAGATCGAAAATCTGGTTCAAATATTCGGAAGCTAACATTCTCCTATCTTCATATTTAGTTTTAAGCGTTTCGAATATTAATAAGTAATTGTTTGCTGTAGGTGTAAAACCAGAGCAGATCGACTGTGCCCTGCCACTAAGTTTACTAATTAAGTAATATAATTTTTCAGCGTCCGATAACGATGGGTTATTGTGTATATTGTTTTGAAAACTACTGAAGAAGAAGGGCCACGTCTTAATATCACCATTGAATACCGGAATATCTATTGGCGGCAACCTAATTGAGTCACGAGGACGTACCTTGCAATTCCGGTTTTGCTTCGCTTTGAGATTGTAGGAGTTTTGCCGTTCTTTTCACGCGACACAACATATCTTCGAATGCCAGCAAGCGGTTGGTAGTTCACTATGTATTTCGGGTCGATTTGTAATTCCAAATGATTAATTTGGTCTAATATTCTTTCGTAATCCGTCCGCAAAGAATCCACCGTTTCAATTTCATTCAGAAAAATTTCCCGCACCGCTTCTACATTAATGTTCTTTATATGATCGCTAATGTTTTGTATACGTGAAAAAAGTACGTCCCTCTTGGCATAAAGCGTTTTAATTTTAAATTCATTTCCACTAACTGCCATTTTAAATTATTATAACAAAGTTATTAATTACAATTAATCTCACAACGCACACGATGGACGATGGACACTCGGTATGCCGTATTACGTAATTAAATCGAACACCTGCTACAGTCGAGGCGACGCGTTGCTTGCTAACTCAATGTTTTTATAAAGATTGTCGGGTAAGCGTACCAAACGGTTGCTATCACACCGTTTCAATTATTTAATAAGCTTTAAATTTAACCAAATACGAGCGCTATAAAATAAATAATTCTGTTTGCGAGTACCTAATCAAAATTTAAATTTAAACGAACACTATTTAAGTCTATTCCATAGATTAGAGTGCATTATCTAAATAATTAATTTAATAATTCGACCAGAAAATGGTTGGAGGACCACCAAACACCAATCCAAATCCTGCCGAAGTGACCATAAAATGGTGGAGCCACGTGTTTAAGGCTGCCGAAGTCTAGTTCCCCGGTCGAACCTTAAACCTATTACGCGAGATATTCATTTAAGTGGACTGTATCTACAAAATGATTCTACACTTATATATGCGGTACAATGCACTCGCTCTTCCCAAAAAAAAACGAACTATTATTTGCCAAATCGATGAAAGGAATCCTGCTTGATTAGGAAAACACAAAATTGGAGCGGGTTAAAACGATTATATCAAGCTCCTCTGGACAGACACTCTGGGGAGAGGCGGTGCGCGATTATATCTCACACGAGGTGAGGCGGGTTTCCTGGAGCTCGACTGCTTCCAGGCTAAAGCGGTTTCTACTAGTGATGTGTTTCCAACAACGAGCGCGGCGGGAAGAGCTCTTTAGGACACTATTATCCTAGGCGGTATAGTTCTAACGGCGAGAGCGGCGGGAAGAGGGCTCTTTAGGACACTATTATCCTAGGCGGTGTAGTTCTAACGGCGAGCGCGGCGGGAAGAGGGCTCTTTAGGACACTATTATCCTAGGCGGTGTAGTTCTAACGGCGAGCGCGGCGGGAAGAGGGCGCACGTCGGTCGCGCGTGCCCTTATATATCCTCGGTTCCGATGATTACGTGATGTTCTAGAATCATCTTCTTTCCCCTCCCACCCCACCACCCCGATGTGTCGATAGGAGGGTATGAATGATATCGTTTTGGAAAGGGATAACCGATTTGGCAGCCTACCGTCAAATAAAATAAATACGAATGGTTTTCCGCGCAACCATCATGCATATGTGTTTTATGTATTTGTTTTGTACGTGGATAAAATTTTTATCATATTCTATATATTAATATTTAGTGTTTATATTATGTATATGCTTACTTGAATTTATTAATTGCTATTATATAGATAAATATAATTATTGTAATGTATAAGTTAATGTATATTATTGTGTAAGTAATATTTAACAATTATAATGTATGTTATGTGTATTTTTGTCTATTATTTGTAGAAAATATTGTTTCAAGATGTTTTTTATATTTTTATATGTTATTTTTTCTCTAATAGGTAATAGGTATAAAGTTAATTAGGTAAGGTATTATGTAATTTAATCGTCTTTTACCATACACGTTATTATAAGAAGGTAGTTGTAGTCTGATGTTATCTTGCCTACGGATTGAATAATTTTTGTGTGGTTTTTGTAGATTCAGTAAAATAATATTGTGATAAAAGAGTTAGTTCTACTTTTTCACGAATTGGTAATATTTCACAAAATGCAAAAAGCTTACGATAATCTTTAAAGGTGTTTTTTTTATAGGAACTATTCTTTTTAGTATACGTAGCTGGAGTGAAAAAATATTGTGTAGGTTTGTTTTAGAGGTTCTTCCATAACTGGACAACCCATAGGATATTATAGACTCAACCAGGGACTTATAGAGTAGTAAAAGTGTTTTATAAGGAATTTTAGGTTTAATAATTAAGAATTTGGCTAATATTACCCGTAGTTTGTCGCTCACATTGTTAATATGCTCCTTCCAGTTTAGCCGATCGTCGATTAAGAGTCCAAAGTATGTATATTTACTTACTTGTTCTATAGCATAACAGGCACTTTGCAGAGGATTATTTGATTGTTTTAGATGTAGACATTGATGGTTGTGTGCCACAAGTTTTAATCTAAATGTGCTTCTGTTTTTACTAGAGCTGATGTAAATTAGTTTGCTTTTGTTTGAATTTAGTACAAGTCCAACATCATGAGACCATTTTATTAATATTTCAAAATCGCTTTGAAGTCGAGTAAGGACATCTTCGATGTCTCTTCCTGTGGCAACTAAGCATGTGTCATCCGCAAACTGGTACAGCTTACACTGTTTTATTGCATTTGAGAGATTACTTACGCAGGTGAGGTAATGCAAGGGTCTTAAGTCGGAACCTTGGGCAGTACCTTCTGTTGCTAAAACTGAGAAACTATTACTGACCCTATCTTGATAGCTTCTATCATGTAAGTAGTTTTCGCACCAAGTTAATAGATTACCTCTGACCCCACTGTCGTTCAAGCTTTGTAGAAGCTTCTTGTGTCTGAGAGTATCAAATGCCCTGCTATAGTCAACAAAGACTACCAATATATGCTCTTTTTTATCTAAATGGTTATAAATACTGTCATTGAAAGTGGATAGCAGTTGTGTTGTACTTTTATGTGGTTGAAATCCATATTGGTTGCATGTTAGTATACTGTTATTAGCATAAAAGTGTTGTATTTGAGTTCCTATATATTTTTCTACTACTTTGTTGATCGTAGGCAATATGGTTATTGGTCTATAGTTGCGGTAGTCTGCCTGGCTACATTTTTTATGAATTGGTCTCACAATGCCGGTCATTAGTAATTTTGGGTATTTGGCAGTGAGAATCCATTCGTTTATTAGTTTAGCAATGGTTAATGAAAGCCATCTTCTTTATATCGATGGCTCTTATCCTATCTATTCCGGGATCTTTGTTACTATTGAGAGATTTTAGTATTTTTGTTATTGATTTGGGTTCTGCAGACCTAAATAGCATACTCACGTTTGCGGATACTGTTTTTTTGTCGAGCAATGGTTCGGGACATTTTGATATTATTTGTTTGACACTATTATTTAATGTGACAGCGAATTTATTTGCAATGTCTTTCGATGAGTTGTTATTGCTGCCAAAAAAGCGTTCTTAGCCTTCATCTATAGACGATTTCATTCTACCTGTTAATCTGTTTAATATAGACCACAAATTTTTAGTATTGCTTTTGTTGGATATTATTTCTGACTTAGTGTTTTTGTTTTTAGTTTTTTGAATCAATACATTGGCATTGTTTCTAGCTTTATTTTATTTTAGTTTTAGAATCATATTATTTATATTTTTTATCCATTGAAGAAATAAATTATCCCTAAACACACAGGCTTTGATGATTTTGTTATTTATCCAGTCGTTATTACTTCGCGTACTTTTAGTATTAATTTTGATTGAATATTCTGATTTTTTATAGCATTCTGTAAATTTTGTAAATATTTAGAGGGCAGGTCATGTCGTAAGTGGGCGTCCAATCTATCTGTTCTAACAGTGAATTCAATTTATTATTATTTAAACATATTTTATATGTTGGAACATCATGTGTTCGTGGTCCGACGCAGGCTATTATAACCGTCCGATGGTCGGCCAGTGTCGCTGTCGTATCGATTGCCGCTGTGTATAGGTCTTGTGTACGGGATTGTGCATAAAAGTGATCTATGCAGGTTTTACTTAGCTTTCCATTATTTAGTTCGATCCTTGTATGTGCTGTGATCCCGCACAAAAGACCTAATCTGTCTAACGTGTTGTTGTATTTATGTTTTGCAGGATTGTCTAATTTCAGGTTAATGTTTGTATCGCCTAGTAAGTATAAATCTATGTTACAAGAGTATTTGTCGATTAGGTTCAGGAGTTCGTCAATAAAAAGGTTTTTACTCGAGCTGGGAGGGCGATATACGGCACATATATTCGTAATGTAATTTGAGTTTGTGGTGATTGTAAATAATATATTTTCGAAGTGTATTCTGATAGTATTATTATTATATTTTGATAGTTTCTATGATGCATTTGTGTTTATTACTGACGTAAATAATTATACCATCCCTTCTAGTTTTTTTTTAACGCAGTAAACATTTGATAGCCATTAATATGAAACAAACAGCAAGTATTATCCATTACATTAACTTCAGTTAGAATTACGACATCAATAGGTTTATTTGACGTTAGTATACATTGTTCAAGTGCTGTGAAATTTTTATTAGGGATTTGATATTAAAATGAACGCACAATAAATTAACATGTGATTAGGAATATCGTTTAGAAATTGATTTATATTTAGACTGTCAGATATCTCACAGATTTCATTTAACATAATTCGAGTTATAAAATGAGTTAAGACCTTACGGCTAGGTATATGGATAGACACAATTAAGAAAGCTTAGTTAGAACGTTTAGGTCATGCAGGGTTTTCAATGTGTAAATTTTTGACCCGTCATCCTTACGTGCCTTAACATATCCTTTTTTAAATCATACGTACTATATTATAAATCCGATTGCTTTTTAACTGCTGCTTTGCCTGCCTAAATATAATTTTATTATTTTTTGTCATTGCTTCTCTGATGGACACGACACTATTGCTCTTCTTTTCTGTAGGATATATATCTGCTAGGGTAGTATTAGTGGATTTTGCTGCTGAGATCCATTTCTCTTGTGAAAGCAAGACGAGCTTTCACAAGAGAAATTCTTGTGAAAGCTCGTCTTGCAATTCTACCTTTATATTCGCCGGATGGTCTTTTTTACAGGAAGACTTCGAATACTTTTTATTCCTTCGAGGGGCTGTTGGAGTTTCAGAGCGATATTTCCCACCAGTTTTTTGACATTTTCTGTGGGCTGGTAGGGAATATTTGATATTTCTATGCAGTTTATAAGTTTTTCTTGCTCTATTTCTTGTAGTTGTTGTTCAAGGGCACCTACCCGCGTTTCCAAATTCTTGTTCTTATTAGTAAGCTCTATATTTTTTCATTCTATAACTTTGATGGTTTGTTTAAATGCATCTATACACTCGACCACTTCTTCTAGCTTAGCACTATGAAACTGTAGGGACTCGTTCGGTTCCCGCATTTCATTTTTTATTGCTTTTTCAACTTCCCTACTTATTGAACTCAGCAACTTTTTGCAGTTTATTAGGACGCCTTTGTCATCTTCTTCATCGTCTTCTTCCGGGATTACAATAGATGAGTTCCATCTCGGTGAATCCTGCTGAAAATCAAGGCAAGTCCACTTCAGGCTGGAGGCCGCTTTCTGTGCTGCGATTTGTTCGTTTTTTAGGCCACTGCATTTCGTATTAAGATGCACAATTTTTTCACACTTACTACACTCCAATCCGGGAAGAGATTTTGTAAATATTTTTTTACAAATATCACATTTGGACATTATCGGTACTTTTAAATAATCCGATTTACTCATTACAAAAACGTGTAGCACTTACGACTGACGACCGACGACGACTGTCACGCAATAATATACTGTTGTATTAATATATGTAATTATTTTGTTAAACGTAACAAAATAATTTTTGTTGCATTTACTTATTGTATAACAATATTTATATTCAATTATCTGGTAACCATTCAGCTGACGATAACGATGAAATTCAATTAAGTTATGATAGTTTTGCAATACCTTTTTGCGCGATTTTCTATTCGCAAATTCATCATTTTTTATAGGATAAGGTAACAAATGAGATCCTCTGATGTTAAGTGGTTGCTGTGGCTCGTAGACATCTAGATCTGTCTTCGAATACGAATCAAAATGCAGATGCGTTATCTTCTTCTTCTTTAAGTGCCTCTCCATTACTGAAGGTCAGCAGTCATCCTTCTAAATTCTTCTTTGTTCATGGCTAGCCTGAACAGATCTTCAACTTTCTTTATCCCAGTCCATTTCCGGATGTTACATAGCCACGACATTTTCCTTCTACCAACACCTCTTTTACCCGCTACTTTGCCCATCATCATAGTCTGCAGTAGTTGGTAACGTTCATGCCTTAGCACGTGTCCTAGGTACGCAACTTTTCTCTGTTTGATGGTTTTGACAAGTAGGGGTTCATTCCTTTTCATCTATTTGAGGACCTCAATGTTGATAACTTTGTCTATCCAACTTATTCGGAGCATACGGCGATATATCCACATTTCAAATGCTTCTAGTTTCCTACGGAGATCTTCCTTCATAGTCCAAGATTCGCATCCGCATAGTATGACAGGCCAAATATAGCATTGCATGAGTCTTGTACGTAGTTCGATTGATAGTCTCCTTGTAGTAAGGACTTTGCTCATCCTCATGAAAGAGGATCTTGCAGTTTCAATTCGGACTCGTATTTCCATGTCACTCTCCCAAGAATCAGTTACCCAAGATCCAAGATATAGGTACTTCTGAACTTGTTCGATACTATCTTGTCCTATACATACACTACACTGCTTTGGCGCTCTCGAAACTACCATGATTTTGGTCTTAGACACGTTTATATTTAGTCCTGATTTTGTGCTGCACTCGATTATGCGATCTAGTATTTTTTAAAGACCTTCTTCTGAAGATGCAAAAAGAACAGATGCGTTATCACCCGTAACGAATAAGATGAAATGCCTCGTTTCCAGTAAAAAGGGTCTCCGGTTCTCTACACTCACCATACGAAACACAGCAGCATTAAGCTACTATTTTACGCGGGTATTCTGTGAGAGCGTGGTCCTTCTTCGGTCGAGCCAACCCATCCGTGCTACAACTATACTTCTAATATAACTCTCTACCACGTACAAAATATCGTCGTATGTAATGTCGTATGTGTCTTGTTGCTTAATTCTTATTCTGTACACAAAACACCTGAGGCGTTTAGCTTTTATTTACTTGAGAGATAACTTAGATATTTTTTTTTCGTTTTAAGCAAGAAATCTTCTCTCACTCTCGATTTCTACATAGAGCCATATGAACTGCTATATTCAAGTAAGGATAAACGTTTTGCAAATTCCGTTTTGTCAGAAACTTAGATAGACTTTTCAATGGTTCAGACTCTGGTTTCACCAAAATTCTTTCAGAAGAGAGGTGGCTTTGTATGATATATTATGTACGGTATATATGAAATTTATGCATTCTGGAACTATGTCAGTCCGTAAGTGTTAGGATACATTTCTACCCAGAAAAGGGCTTTTTCTTTAAGATGATGTTGATGACAATTTACTAATTTTGATTCGAGTATCATTCAGATACGAGTCTGTCAATGAGGACAAGAAATGTGTTAGTCATGTTACTCGTTTCCGCGAAGCAACCAAACGCGACTACGCAAATTGTAGAAAAAATTATCTAAGTGGTGAAACTTATTACATGTTAAATGGTTGGTGTGGACTCAATAACATTTAGGTACATAAATATAAAGCTTTGTAATTTCTGTAAGCCCAAAAAAATTGCTGCCCCTAATATCTGCCGCCTTAGGCTCCAGCCTACTCAACCTGATCTGATAAATCCACCACTGGGCTCAGGACTGTGTCTTGTGGAACTCCTTTTATGAAGCCTGTGCAGCAGTAGAATTGTGAACGGCTATAATGATCCTGGTGATGAAGAGATAAATGATCTTAAAATCTACTGCAGTCATCGACGTCTGCAGACAACATGAAACAAGGAGGCTTTAGATTCGTTATCCACTGTGAAGACTGAGATGGAATGCCACACATGCCCGCATAATGCTAATACGGACTCTATTCCCTTCAGATCGGAATACAATAGTGCAAATACTGATAATTATTTGCCGACAGAAATAGGTTAGAGATGATACCAACTCAGACAGACTTGTTGGAAGAAAAGGAATCACATCCCTTAAAATGATAATTTCTTATAGTTGCTAAATGTTACTTGAAAAAATAATTGCATGTATATACGCTGCAGAGAAAGAAGTTTAAACAACCAGAAAATATTTTTTCCGAATCTTGATGCTTGTACTTGTGCAATTGGTGTTTGTTAAATGCTGTCATGATACAGGAGAAAATCCTACTGTGAGGACAATGTTTTTATAAAGAAGGAGAAAAAAGATTATATATAATATTTGATCCCTTTCTTTAATTTTATTATAAGTAGCTTGACTTATTGATGTACTTCCTAAAAAATTAAAAACAGATAACAGTTTTTCCCATGCAAAGTTATGTCTAATTTATTTCTCTCGAGCACCCGGTAACAAATTAAAGAGTTGGGAGGACATCGAGCCATGCAGCTTACTATAAATTTGAAAAAAATGGCTTTTATTGTTAAAAACTTTAGAAATTCAATTTAAAAAAGGAATAAATTTCGTTTACAACAAGTTTTGCTTAGTATTTTCTAAATGATTTGAGGTATCATCTTCTTCAGACTTTAAACCTTTTTTCCAAACAGTCTGTATAATTTATAGAAAGGTATCGGTGCACGCACGATGAAGTGAATAATTAATTTGTTTTCGTTACTAGTCTGTTTGTAGTCACCACCGCTGGTAATAAAAGTGCTCTTTTCTGGCTTATAGATTAGATAAAGAAATGAAAGGAACGCAGGCAACATCCTTGGCGTATTTCGGCGAGGACCGCGGCTATATTATAATCTTAGATTTAACCCTAAAACCTTTTTTGTACGTTTTCTATTTTTGGAAATATTACAATTTAGGTCAGTTTATGATCTGACGAAAAAGAACTTGGAATTAAAAACACAATGCATAAATTCTACTTTCGTTGAAAGCAAACGTAAATAAAAATATGAAGCATATCTAGTTCATCTCCACATTGTGTACTGCAATAAAAAAGAACTCATATTCATAGAATAGAATAGCATAATTTTTTATTGAATATAGATATAGATATAATAATTAGTGCATGCCTATAGTATTTACCGAGTATCATCACGTCTTTTACTAAAACTACCTTCGTTTTGTGAACAAACATTAAATTTTCGTAAATATACTGAGAGGCCAAAGTTAATATATTTATTTCTTTAATTTTTTCTCTAAGAGACTCTCTCGGCTTTAGGTTATGAATAACTCTTATGGCCCTCTTCCGCAAAAACAAAAAATAATTTCTAAATCAGCCGCATTATTTTCCCATAGCATAATACCATAAGACATTATGCTATGAAAATAACTGAAATAAACCAAACTAGCTCTCCCTACACTAGCGAGATCTCTAATCTTTTTTACAAATCTAACTTAAATGCATAAATGAATCTGAGAGCTACCTCATATTCTTTGCTGCATTTGTTAAACTCGTTTACCGTTCCCTGTAACTGATCTATTTATAACAAGTTTAAGATAATATTGTAATTAGTATGCAACTTAACCATACGAAACTCTCAATGAATATAATTATCCGACAAATAGAATAGATCTTTAACTAATAAAATCGAGCCCACCCATTCGTGCTACAACCATAGTATAGTTGAAGTATGTCTCTACCACGTACAAATATAAGGTATTTGTTCGATATGGACTACAAATGAACACATGGGGCAGTGGCTTGTCATTAAGTTATGGCGCTGAGGGCCGCGGATATTTATCCCGCACGGAGCAGTATTTGTAATGCCAACTAATAATTGTTCCGAGTCAGGATATTTGTCCTTGTGCAATTTATGTTTGTAAACTGCCTACACAATACAGGAGAAAATCCAAGTGTAGTGTTTCTTATTATTCCAAAAAAACTTATGTAGATAAGTTCAACGACACTGCTATGAGTTTTTATTCACCAAATTTTCGTTTAATAATCCCTCATCAATTTGATGCAGTTTTAAATTAATTTAAAAAATACTCTAACAAAGAATTAGTATCTCAATTTGTATTTTTTGTATGTATGTTATACGATATCTTCGCTAAATTAATGTGAACGGTTTTTAATTATTCTTCTTTTATTAAAGAAACTATATACTAAAGGTGATCCTATTTAAATTTTATGAAATAATACTACCCAAAAGATTAAAAAGATAGTGGTAATTTTGTTTGATATAAAGACGACTTTTTAGTTGTAACCTTGACCTTGTGGTATTGTTTAGTGCTACTATCTCATTGGTCTAGAGGTCGCAAGCGCGACTGCTGATTATTAGATCCTAAGTTCGAATACCCGGTCGAACCTAAATCAGTCACTGAGTTTTCTGTATCAAAACGTTGGCGGTGTTTCACCATCGTGCATATAAAACCGTTTGTACTGCGCCGATGTACCTTCGGTTGGATTGCCGTCCCATCGGTCTATGAGAGTGGAGAAATAGAGAATACACCTATGCTTGAGCGCAGACTCGTGCAATATAATTCTGTCCCGCGCAGATGGCTAATCTCCATTGAGACCGACCGCGGTGACCGTAAGGTCCATTATTTAAACTTCCGCTTTAGTGTTTTTGTCGATTTAGGAACGATATTTACCCCAAAAATACAAAAAAATAAATTCTACATAACAGCTTCCGAAGGCAATGCTAATATATAATTTACAGAAGAATCGCGACTTAAGCAGCTGTCGTGTGAAAATGATTAATATTTTAGTCGTTTGAAGTTAACCTGTACTTTGTATAAAAATTTAATCTATTGAATCTTTTGAGTGAACTAAAGAGTAACAAGGTAATAACAAGAATGTCGTCTTAATAGCGGCACTAAAGATTTCATTCGTTATTTTTTACACTTAGGTGAAAATTTTTTCTTCAAATTTATTTAAGAATTACACTAAGAGTATAAAATATTAAAAAAAAATCATTAAAAGCAATTCTAACTTGACGATCTTCGATCGCATAAAATACATACAAAAAAGTCCACATGATTTAAAAGTGAAGTGAAACCTTCAAATAAAATGGAATAAATAGAAATATTTTTATGGTTTTTTAATAATAAAATAATTTTCAATCACAAGTGCGGCAAATAATATAAGATAAAAGTTTAAATTTAAAACGAACTAGCGATGTGCCCCCGCTTCGCACGGGTGATATTTAGATTCTACAATAGCGCCACCTACCGCGTCAAATTATTTCTATAACCTTCGCGAAAGTGCAGGCAATATGTCGACAAATTTTTATTGTAAACTGGTGACCGGTTTGGCAGCATATAAAATACGAACAAATAAATATTAATTTATATAATATAATAGATAAATACTGCAATCTATATTTTTAGACATGTAAAACCTAACTTATAAAGTTATAAATCAAAATAATAATCACTTTCAAGTAAAATTGTAATAGCGCCATCTACTTAATTTTATACTGGATGTGTTTCAACTGTCTCAAAAAAATTTAATTTAGATAGCTTTAATTTATAATTTATTTATTTATTTAGTTACAAAATCTTGATTTTATTTTTTAGTACCGAAACTTTATTTTAAATCAGTAGTATTTATTGATAAATCAATTTTATAATATGTTAATGTAAAAGACAACTATAAAATATCAGTGCCATAGGCTTCTATTCCGTTCACCTGTTACACCCTATTTTTTCCAAACGGTAAAAAAAGCTACCAAATCCATCAACTCCTCTATTGGAAGTCATTTTGTTGAACAAAAATTGATTAACTCTCATGGTGATACGTAAAATAGATGCTAGATACACGGTTTATTTAATGTAATATTCTACCCCATTCTTTCGCAGACTAAATCCTATAGATGTATATATATATATGTCACTTTTTACTGTCGCTTTTTCATTCATCGAACTTCAAATCACATCTAGTCTATAGAAGTTTTCACTTCAAAAAATATACAATTTAAATGAGTACCTCTTCCATTTTTGACTTCGGCTAAAATAGCATTGTTTTAGACATAATTATTATATAATATGTTCCTTTATAATTTAAATTGTCAGTGGAAACAAATAAATAAAGTTATTAGTACGGATTATTAGTATTTTTTCTGCTACAGTGCTACAGCGCCTTCAGCAGTGCCAAGTTAATTGTCGGTATATCGAAGTGATGAAGTTTTTGTACAGTAGGGTTACGGTGGCTATCCGAGTAGGTACAGAAACAGAGTACGAAACCTATCCAACTGCAGAGAGGTGTAAGACAGGGTCAAGTTACATCCCCTAAACTCTTCACCGCTGCATTGGAAGACGTTTTCAAGCTACTGAACTGGAAAGAATACGGTACTATAACATCAATAGCGAGTACATCACTCAAATTCAAGTTGCCGTAGTCCTTGTGGCAGAATCGCTGTAAGGAAAAGACCTAAGCACTATGCTCAATGTCCTCAATAGTGTCTCTCAACGGATAGGTCTTAAGATGAACATGGAAAAAACAAACATCATGACATAAGTCCAACTTCGGTCACGAGGTCAATCGACGGATTCGATTCGGCTGGGCAGCGTTCGGGAAATTACGACACATGGTCTCTTCGGGTATACGTGCGTGTTGACAGTGTTAGCTTTTGTATCTGAGACGTAGTGCTTCACTGCTGGACGTATGAGAACGCTCAAGGTCGCTCAGCGAGCTATGAAGAGGGCTATGGTCGGGGTTTCTCCGCGTGATAAACTTAAAACTAAGGATATCCGCAGTAGAATCAGAGTGACTGACATAGCTCAACGGATTAGTAAGCTGAATTGCCAAAGGGCCGGCCATATAGCTCGAAGAACCGACAAGCAATGGGGAAAAAGGTTCTCGAGTAGCGACCTCGTAGGCGTAGTTAGGACTTCTCAATAGGAGTGACGACCTGGTAAGACATGCAGGAAGTCTATGCATGCTTGGAATGATTTTTACTATATATTACAATAGTTGCAGCATGAATGAGTCGGCTCGGCCAGGGCGGGACTACGCTCTCACAGAATACCAGCGTAGAATAGTAGCTTAATGCTGCTGTGTTTCGTATGGTGAGTGTAGAGAACCGGAGACCCTTTTTACTGGAAACAAGGCATTCCTTCTTAGTCCTCATGGGTGACAACGCATCTGCATTTTGGTTCGTGGTTGAGGATAATGTAATGTCAATGGGCCACAGCAATCACTTACCATCAGGTGGACTGTGTGCTCGTTTGTCACCCTATCCTATAAAAAATGCAGGTGGCTCAGGACCGTGCTTTGTAGCATTCTTTGGGGGAAGTCTATGTTCATCAGTGGACTTGTTAAGGGCTGTAATAATGATGAAGGATGATGATGATGATGTTATGAATTTTAAAGTTACAGATGACGCTGACTCCACTGCATAATTGTTATTGCTGGTCAAATCAAGGAGTCGTACTTTCAGTAAACTAACTTGGTTTTAACACCCTATAAAATTAACAAAATGTATTGTGTAAATTTTATAGGGTAAAAATAAGCTGCTTCTTTTGGAATTATATTCATTATTTATAGTTCGAATCTTTGTAATCTAGTTAAGGAAGTCGGTATTGTACACCGTTACAGCCTATTAAAGTCCACTGCTGAACACAGGCCTCCCCCATAGATTGCGTCATCATAGGGGGATATTTGCCATAGTTGCCACGCCTGGGAGGCGTGTAGATAACCGTAGTATTTATTTTTAGTCGTTATTAGGAAGACACTGCTGCCCATCTCCTGATCTGCCCCCTCTGTCGACTCTTACGTTATCGCACTCCGTTTAGTTGAAATCACGGACCTCTATTATACAAGTACGCTGGACTGGCTATACATGTATCGGGTTTCGCCATTGGATATGTATGGTTGATTTGAGAGGTTTAAAAAATCCAATGAACTTGTAGGAAAAACTGAAGTAGGTCACTACAGAATAAAAAAATACGTGTGGCACTCGGTGACTGCCGCGGTAAAGCTATTGCATAGCATTTTTTATCAACTTATGCAATTATAATTATTTATTAATTTTATTTATGCAGTTAAGCCTTTGATATTAAATCAAGTTACACTTTTTGAGCGTGGTGACCGATAAGAAAACAATTTTTTTTCTCTTATTGAATAAATGAGAAGTTAATATTGTTTAAAATATTCTTAATATCTTACAATACATGTAGGTTATTCAGGAATTTTTATCATTGAGTTAGCAGATAGTGTACACGCATACGTCTAGTCGCACGCACACAAACACCGTGCCGAAGTCTGCCGAACTGAAACGACGTTAGACGATGCACGGCTTTCAACGCCACACCTCCGTGCCCGTCGGAGTGGGGGAGCGTGAGGTTTTTTTTCGTTACGGAATTTCTGGATCGGTCCCCGCGCTAAGGCCCGCGATAGAAGCTATGCAATAGCTTAAAAATATATAATTTTATAACGAATTTATATTTAACCATTCATTTAGTATTCGTAATAGATAGAATCAATAAGCTGCCAAAATATTATGTATATTTCAACAATATCTATAGCTAAGAGGTGCTCTTCAAACTGAGCAGGACATATTATTTTATTTCATTACGCGAAAATAAGCAAATTAAGTTATAACAACTTCAATAAAATTTGCTTCGGATATCAATTCACAAGTTTTATGCTTTTAGTCACAATTTTAGTATAGAGAAACTTATTATTATTAGAGAACTTTCAGAAAGAATGGGTCAATGTGTGAAAGAGTATGAATGTGTAAGCCCGAGACTGCTATGGATACGAATGAAAGTGGGCTTAAAGAAGCTGTTCCTGCTAGGGGTGTACGCCCCAGACATGTCTAAGCCCGCTTACATTTCGAGAGCAGTTTTGGGACATGGTAAGGATGGTGATTGCATAGCTTCTATCGCGGGCCTTGAGCGCGGGGACCGAATCCAGAAATTCCGTAACGAAAAAACCCCCACTCCGACGAGCACGGAGGTGTGGCGTTGAAAGCCGTGCATCGTCTAACGTCGTTTTAGTTCGGCAGACTTCGGCACTCGGCCAAAGAATATATACACTACGCGAAACTCGGCAGAGTTCGG
Source organism: Parnassius apollo (assembly GCA_907164705.1). Classification (NCBI taxonomy): domain Eukaryota; kingdom Metazoa; phylum Arthropoda; class Insecta; order Lepidoptera; family Papilionidae; genus Parnassius; species Parnassius apollo. The sequence goes on from CAJQZP010001402.1 coordinate 500,911, forward strand.
CACGGTGTTTGTGTGCGTGCGACTAGACGTATGCGTGTACACTAGCTGCTAACTCAATGATAAAAATTCCTGAATAACCTACATGTATTTTAAGATATTAAAAATATTTTAAACAATATTAACTTCTCATTTATTCAATAAGAGAAAAAAAATTGTTTTCTTATCGGTCACCATTCTCAAAAAGTGTAACTTGATTTAATATCAAAGACTTAACTGCATAAATAAAATAAATAAAAATAAAAACAAGCTTACCGCGGCAGTTACCGAGTGCCACACGTTTTTTTTTAATATAAACTGTAAATCGCCTTACCTGTAAAATGTTACTACACTTCCCTTCTTGTAACGAATTTTGCGTTATCAATGTTACTAAAAGTACTTGTTATTGTATAACTAACATGAAACATAACGGAAATACACAGCACACACAATTTTTTTCGTTTAAAACTTTTAAATTATCTTAGATGTTTTGAGAAAAACAGCAGCCATTTGCAATTAATGTCAAATTTAGTTTCTAGTTCACACAATGGCGGCGCTTCAAATCGGCACAATCGTTTGTAGGTTAGTCCAGCATACTATGTATATATGGGGGTCAGTGGTTGCAATTAATGACTGTAATGAAATAGTAAATAAATGTCATCGAGATAAAATTGTAGTTTTAAAAAGCTTAAGCACCACTCCCCGAAACTCAGCTTGTGATAATCTTGTTTGTACTTACATCTGTGTAAGCCATTAATAAACGAAAACAAATAGAGCTATTACTAAGACAAATTGTATTGAATAAATAAAGGATCGGCTTCAGAAGGTATTTAATTATGTTGAAATTATTTTATTCTTTTCAGTCTTTTTAACAGTTATGAGACGAGAAGGAGTAAAGATATATTATTATTATTATTATACTCTATTTTATGTGATGTTAGTGTTATCTTCTCATACAGCTCAAAGTTACTCAGTGAGATATGGAAAGGGCTATGCTCGAGTTTTCTCTGAACGGGAACACCGACTTAGCCCAACGGACTAATATGCTCAAGTGGCAATGGCCCGGCCATATAGCTCGAAGAACCGACAACCGCTGGGGAAAAAAGAACGGACAACCAATGCAGGCGACTCAGGACCGTGCTTTGTGATGAGATGCATTACTTGGGAGAGGTCTATGTTCAGCAGTGGACTTGTGAAGGGCTGTATGATTATGATGATAAAATGACAGTGCTCGTGGGGAATTGATGTTGATTACTAATCATGAGGATTGTGGTGTTGCCGATATTGCCCGGATGTTTTTTTGATAAGTTGTTTACCAACACAACTTACACAATGTTAGTAGGATACATCTAGACCCTCTCAAAATAGTGCTGAGACTTTTCTTGAAATATTCAGAGATGGTCGCAAGTTCGTAACCTCTGTGCAGATCGGAATCACCCCGATAACACTGGGCTCCACTGTCTCTGCGAAGGAAGATATTTTAGATGACTTGGAGGTCGTGCTAACCATATTTATCTATGCTTTCGTACGACATAATATATCTAACGCACGTTTTTAAAGATTAATTTTGTGTCTTAAGGACTGTTTGTTCTTACTGCTACTTAGCAGTTAGAGGCAACTATCAAAAAATTTGGCTGGTTGTGGATGTTACGATTGTGTTTTACAAAGACTATCATCAAAAGTCAATGTCAAAACATTTCGTCCTATTTATGCTTGTTTAAAGCTCTTATAAACCCATACCAGGTCGCAAAACAAGACCTTCGAAGCGACGAACTCCAGAGTCGTTTTTTAAAGCTGTGCTACAATTTTGTTAACAATAAATACATCCGGCTTGTTCGTGTACTAATTTACGGCAAGCACTTAATCTACAAAATTCAATATGTTTTTTGAATGTCAGTTTTAAGAAATTACATTAAATTTCTTATCTTTACGTGAACACTACAGCACAGAACAGTACATTGTATCGCATCGCAGGCGGATTGACAATCTTCAAATGGTCTGGTTATTGTACATATAATCACTCCGAGATAATTATTCCCATCGCCAACTATTATGACCATATCTACAATCGCTTCTTACGACATCATTTCATCGTCATCTCTTACGACTGAAGGGGCGAAATAGCGTTATAAGATTCCCCTAATATTCTACCAAGTCACGAAAAGGGTTTTATTGATAAGGGATTGCTGTTTTAGTCACTTAAATTAAATAAAATAGCCTTATTTTACAGTCGAAGAGAAATACTTTACCTCATTTCAACCAGTGAGTGTCATTTTCACCTTACTTTGCAAATAACTCTTTATACATTTATTGACTTAAAGTAGTTTATAGTTAGCCTTAAGTATAAATAAGCTTATGAAATTTAATTAATTCTCAAACTTAAATAATGAGAAAAGCGCACTGAAGTATGAAATACAAAATTTGATAGAAAATCTAAAATTTTACTAAAACAGGACTGTGTTGCCGTGTCTAAGTGACTTCTTTCGTAAAACGGACTATTTTTAAACCTTAGTTTCTACCCCTATCAATATGGAACTTTAACTTAGTAAAAAAACTTATATGCCAATTAAAGTTCCAGTAGTAAGTTTCTAGTAAGTCTAAAATGGAGCGAAATCCAGCGTAAAATAGATACTGAGTGCCAAAGTTCGAAAGGTTTTCGATTGCTTTCATTACTTAAAAACTTCAAGAATTAGGAACGAGTAGCTTAGACATAACACTGGGCACAGATGTGAGTGACATTTTTGTACTAATCAGAACGTTGTCGCAAGTGTTATTGTATGATTTTCCACGAATCACTTTCGTATAAAAATAGTTACAAGTGATAGTGATAAGTAAATAACTAATTTGAAGTCGTTACAAAATGAATTTAAAAAATAATTAGAACTACCATATTTTTTTCTTGTTTGCTATCAGCCTACCGCCACGACCGACGAAAATTATTAAAATATTTAAAAATCGGTTAGCCTGGTCCATCAGTCCACTAGTACATCAATCAGTTTGGCATCGGTCTGTCCAGAATGATGGACTTATGGAGCATACTAAACGTGGAAGATGTAGGTTAGACGATCAGTTTGGTGTCAGTCTAACCACAACAATGGACAATGCTGATGGAAAACTGAACCTACGTCTTATATCTGTATGTTTTCTTATCAGTAAACATTCAAAAGTCAGTTATTTGCAACCCAACCCCGACGGGAGAACTGAACTTTCTCTGTGGATCCATCAAGCGGCACGGATACTATAATCGATGTGGTTAAGCGATGGAGCGTATTTTGTCCCTTTGTTGACGATGTGATTTATTGAACATCCCATATCATCCAATGAGTGTCATATGAAGAAACAGAGGAAAGCTAAACTACGAGATGGGCAACAGCATATTTCTGATAACAGCGGAATTGGAATGTGGGCGCTAGCCCGCTCGCCAACCGTGACTACAATAGCAAACATACTGCTTATGAGGCTATCTATGGAGGAGGCCTTTTTTATCATGAGGACATATTCATGGATAACTTCCGCTGTGGGGTAATTATGTATAAGTTATACCAAGCTCCTACCACTTAAAAGCCCATGGTAGTCACCATCAACGTATACGAGGAGTCCCAGTATCTCCAGTTGGAACGCAACTGCAACCCACAACCGTCTCTCATTTTGCTTTATTAGCACGTTCCGGGGGCAATCCTTTCTGCCTCCAGCACCCTTGCAGTGCTAACAAGATATCTCAGGACCAATTCCGAGACATCGTCCTCCTCGGGGGTTATATTTCTAACCGAATAAAACATAGTGTCACAAAACGCAAAACTTTGCCAGACTATCTATTAGTACAGCTTTTTGGTCTCATACCAAAGCGGAAAAGACATACTACTATCGACCTTCACTGCCTCCACTGGTAAAACCAAATAGCAAAAAAAGCAAACATATTCGCGTCTCTCTTTGTTTGTAAGTCACGTCTAGATACTAACAATAACGTTCTACCAATTACTTCGCTCCGGTATCTCTATATTGGGGATCCACTTCACAAGCAAAGAGGTTCTTAATACATTGAGGGGATATAATAGACGTGCACAAAACTAGTGCACTACACAGTATACCAGCCATAATCCTAAAGGCTATTACATCTAAGTTGTCTCCTTTGTTGACACGCTTATTCCGCTTCTTACTAAGTACTGGAATAGTGTCTAAATCTTGAAAGCCGGCCGGGAAAAGCAAGTGGTACAGACCCTGCCAATTATCAGCCAACCTTAATTACTTCCTTACTCTGCACTCCGCACCTATAGCAGTACAACCTTTTCAAAGAGTAACAAATTGTTAACCGCTGTATTTGGTCTACAGAGAACCCTGTAGCGCACGCTACACATTATGGGAGTAGAAAAATCAAAAATACACGCTCTAGAAAAAAACACGGTGGAATTTATTGCCGTCATAGGTGTTTCCGGGCTGACACGACTTAAGGAACTTCAAGGAAATAACCTACTCCTTCCTAATAGGCCGGCAACGCACTTACAATTCCCCAGGTGTTGCAGATGTTTATTAGCGACTGTGATCACTTGTCATCAGGTTGGCTATATACTCGTTGATCTCCTCTTTTATAAGAAAAAGATGGAAGCGGCAATCGATGTTCCCCCAGACGTCTCGAAAGACTTTGAGAGGGTCTGGTAAAATAGTCTTTTAGGTATTTCATAATTATTTTGATTGCAATTTTATTAACACACACAGATATTAAAATATACTCGTAACTTGTTAATGATCCTACGAAACAAACATCAAGAATTATAAACCACAAAAGACATCAAAAATTAGAGCTTCGCCATTTAAAAATGATACACATAAAACTTTAAGAACGCCGCATAACTACACGTTATAAAGAGCAGAGAAAATTACTACAACAATACCTACTTTGTTAATTTGCTCATAATATAATAAAAACTAATAAAACTTTAACAAGTATTTTCATCATTTTAGCATCAACGCCAATATATAATTATAATAAACTTTAGTTTGGGAGAAGCCATGACTGTCAATGAACTTATGGCACTTAATTTTATTCAGATATGTATTGGAGTACTCTAAGTTCTTAATTTCATTGTACTTGTTGGAGCCACGCTGCAGCTTTACTATGGTTGTAGCACACATGGGTGGTTTGCACGAACGGCGACGAACGACTCTCTTACAGAATACCAGCGCAAAATAGCAGCTTAATACTGCTGTGTTTCATATGGTGAGTTTAGAGATCCAGAGATCATTTTTACTGGAAACAAGGCGTTTTTTATAGGATAGGGTGACAAATGAACACACAGTCCACCTAATGGTAAGTGCTGTGGCCCATAGACTATATCTACATCTATCCTCGATTACGAACCAAAATGCAGATGCGTTGTCACCCGTGAGGACTAAGATCGGATGTCTCGTTTCCAGTAAAAAGGGTCTCCGGTTCTCTACACTCACCATACGAAACACAGCAGCATTAAGCTACTATTTGACGCCGGTATTCTGTGAGGGCGTGGTCCTTCCCCGGTCGAGTCGACCCATTCGTGCTACAACTATACTACTTCTATAACTGCAAATATGTTGTCAGTATTCGCATTTTGAATTATCATAAATGTAAATGTCCATGGGCCACAGCATCCACTTACCACCATGTAGACTGTGTGCTGTTTTTTATAAAAAAATCACCTTTATTTTATAAAAAAATATTCAGAAATGTGTTGAAGTGTTCTAAGCTTTCATTTTATTTTGTTCTCTTTTAATTTATATCGCTAATCAGCCCTGTTTTGGCAAAGTGCCAAAAGCTCCCATAGTCGCCTTTTGCGACACCCATGGCACGAGGGATTAAATTATGCTTACAGCATATCAATTATACTGGTATTAAGATTTAAATACAGTTTTTTCGTTCGCAACTTAGTGCGTATTAAATCTGTGTTTTAAATTGAAAGCAACAATTTTAGTTATGCCATTAACTGGGGTCGAATTTAGTTTGCTCGTATAATAGGAAATTAGTTATGTTAGGATTTGTACACTTTTACTGGAAACAAGGCATTCCATCTTAAACCTTGGTCATAACATAGCATTTGCAATTTTATTCTTAGTAAATGTAGATCTCTATGGGCCACAGCATCCACTTACCATAAGGTGGACTTCGCATCGGGTTGACTGTGTGCTCGTTTTTCACGCGTATTCTATAAAAACGTTTAATATTCGGATATGTGTTGAAATGTTCTAAGCTTTCATTTTATTTTTCTCTTTTGATTCATATCGCTAATCACCGTGTTTTGGGAAAGTGCCAAAATCTCCCATAATCACCTCTTTCCCTTATGGCCGTAACATCGAACATATTAATCATTTCACTACAATGTTTTCGTTCGCAACTCAGCGCGTATCAAGTCGACGTTTTAAATTGAAAGCAACAATTTTAGTAGTGCCATTAACTGGGATCGAATTTAGTTTGCTCGTATAATAAGAAATTTATTATGTAAGGATTGGTACCTACGGAGTAATGACATTGTAGGTTCGATTTTCCAAATCTCACCCAACACAAGCATAACTACATGCCTTCTGGGCGGCTCTAGTCACAGAATGATGCTTGTAGACCTAAGTTACAGAAATACACAATTTATTTACAATTTATTTCTTTCTTTCCTAAATCTTCTATTTTTAAAATTACGCTTTGTTTTTTAAACCTTTCAATAATTATAACATGATTTTTAGCCGACTTTAAACTAGTAGGGGATTTTGAATTTGAATGTAGTTCTTTTTATAATAATACGCTTTATTCCTTTCTAATGCTAAAGGATATTTTATAAAAAATATACTATACGTGTACATACTTTTCACATTTAGAAATTTTTGAAGTCGACGCCTTATTACTTCTGCACTTTTGTTAACTCCGAATCCGGAAGCTATTATGTGGAAATTAAATTCTTTTAGGTCTTGGAAGTCGGCTTTTCCTTATTATTACAAGTCTATTTTTTGGAAACTGTGTTTTGATTTTTTTGATCTCGGTATCAAGTATTGTTTCCATTTTTACCATTTAATAAGGCAAGCCCGGATTTTCGGCTTTAATGAAGCTTCGCCACGGGCACTTAAAACACACCTCCCCTCGTTATTAAGAAAGAAGGTTTTCGAAAAATGGAACTGTTGGCGTAAGGCAAGAATGTTATATTATTGTATGGGATGGAATTATAGATAATAATAATTATGTTAAATTAAAGGAAACGAAGACAACTTACCTATATAAGCTAATACAGAAACTTGTAATAGAAAATATTTACTCATAGATATCGTTAGTATTGACGAACTAATTGGTTTTTTTTTTTGCGAATATATGGTCATTATTCATTATAACAAAATAGTTTGGGCTTATCTTTATTTCGTTAAAACATCATCCATATAAAATGTAAAAAACAGTTTAAAAAATAATAATTTTCACATTTAGAAGGTTTTGAAGTCGGGGCCTTATTACTTCTGCAATATGATTAACTCCGAATTCGGAAGCTAATTATGTGGAAATTAAATTCTTTTAGGTCTTGGAAATCGGCATTTCCTTATTTTACAAGTCTATTTTTTGGAGCTTTGCTTTGATTTTTTGGATCTTTTTATCAAGAGTGTTGTTTCCATTTTGCCAACCTTGGAACTGTTGGCGTAAGGCAAGAATGTTATATCATTGTATGAGAAGGAAATACAGATAATAATAATTATACAAAATTGAAGGAAATGAAGACAACTTACCTATATAAGCTAATACAGAAACTTTTAATAGAAAATATTTACCAATAGATATCGTAAGTATTGACGAACTAATTGGTTTTTTGTGAATATATGGTCATTATTAATTAAAACAAAATAGTTTGGGCTTATCTTTATTTCGTTAAAACATCATCCATATACTAGTGAGAGACTTATCATTAATTATGCATACTATTTATTATTTTTTTATTCTTTTCTGTCTTCCCTACTAAATAAGAATACAAATGGCGGACTTAATACTAGTCAACCCATAATAAACCATATAAAAACTAGTTCAGGGAATCAAACGCGACGCTCGCAGTACCGTAGCCAAATGCTGAACCAAATTCCTTTACCTATTTTAAAATATTACACTAGCAAAACCACGTTGTCCTGCGGGTCTACAACAACTTTCATGATAATCGGTCAAATGGTGTCTAATTATGATATTCTTAAACAGAATGTATTAACATTAATGTTTATACAAATAAATTTAGTATAAATATACCAATTGGTAACCAAATGCGAGTAAATATGGTATATAGGTAAAATACTCACAAATTCAAATTATATTGCACACTTAAACGAATTGTTTTTATATTATCTTCACTTTGTTTTTGCGCTGTATAGGTACTCGTAAAAATGGAGTTCTACTGTGCGCAATATTTGGATAGTGGAATGGACTGTGGAAAGAGAAATAAAATATACAGCCGGTCAGGTCAGTGTGTTTTGCATCTAATACATTATGTTATTTTTGTCAAACGTTACACCCTTTCTGCCGAAAGTATGTCAATTTTCACACCATTACTTTTTTATACACATTTTTTTGTTTAGTTTGGTAATTTTAGTGGAAGTACTCTACCAATTTGATTTGAAAGAGAGTGAAGCCTATAAGCTTAATAATTATTAATCAAATTGTAATAATATTTTTCGAAAACCTTCTTTCTTAAACTTTTCAGACGCCTCTTACGAAAGTCACGGGATGAGTACTCGTAGGTGATGTATGTTCTTAACATAGTGCCCACCCAGTGGCGAAGCTTCCATTAAAGCCGAAAATCCGGGCTTGCCTTATTAAACCTGAATCAATCAATAATATCAATCAATAATATCAACTAATAAAATAACTCGTAAAATGTTTCAAGCTATTTCAAATTTCCCGCGCACTCCACTGTTCGACACATGTCGACCGATGACCTCGTATTGCCTTAGCGATACTGCTGCTGTCATAAAAAATGAGTTTTAATAGAGATAATAGTTGTCTCCCTCGCTCGCGTGGGCTTTTTACGGGGCTTTCGAGAAGACGATCGCTCTCTTTCTAACCTATGGCAAAATATTCTATAATGAAATACAACTACGATTGTATATATAGAAATTAGTATAGAGATTTAAAGCCAGGCTTTTGGGTATAAATTTTTTAAAAGCGGAGGCGCGCGGGCAATACGTTTGCAAGTTCATTTCACGTTTCCATGTTTATTTACTCTGTGTGCTTATCTTAAGCGATTTAACATTACGAGTTCAAAATTTATGCTTTTTTAAAGATTTTTAATGAAAATGGAGGATAATAGTGTTCCTAGTGATGAATTAAACTGTGTTAAAGTGATAATCGGAGAGGAAATCTTTAAACTTTGTTGAGATAATACACAAGGTTAAGAGTGTATATCAGACTTATCAATTATCGCAATTAAAACAGTTATTGGTACAATTAAAACGTTCACCAACATTTTACGTGAACGTAATTAAATCATTCCATAAGAAAGCGAGACGATTCCACTTATCTTATCTTATCTCTTATCCATTAGAATGTAAATATTTTTTTTTAATTTTGTACATAGTTTGTTTGTACTTTGTTCGTGTTTTACTTTTGTTCATGTATTGTATTGGATGTAAATATTTTTATTTCTTTCACTTAAACAAACCCAAACGGCTTTCTTCAAAGTCACCGAAGCTATGCAATTGCTGATATGTAATACAATATATCTAGCAGTGGTATGCCGTCTGTGTGCTTTGTTAAACACGTCCTTGACAGCATTGAATATGAAACTGAAGCGTGGAGACAGATCAAGATTGGTGTATTTTTATAAAAATGCTAAAAACAACAATCTATATTTTTATCAATTTATATCTTGGGCTTGCCCTAGCTTGGAGCTCTAACTTGCCCTAGCTTGCCCTAGCTTGGAGCTCTAGCTTCGCCACTGTGCCCACCCACCTGTACATTTATTTACTTATAGAATAAGGTTTGCAAGCGTGCACGTAGTCCATCTGATGGTAAGTGGATGCTGTGGCCTGTAGATACCTACATCTATGCTCGATTAGGTATCAAAAAGCAGATGGGTCACCACCCCTCACGACTAAGATGTAAGGCCTCGTTTCCAGTAAAAATAGGTCTTCGGTTCTCTCACTCAACGTACGAAATACACAAGCATTAAGCTGCTATTTTACGCTGGTATTCTGTCAGAGCGTGGATCTTTCCTGGTCGAGCCGACTCACTCGTGCTACAACTATAATATAGCTGCAGCATGGCTCTAATACGTGATAAAGTACATGATAATCATTAGGGCTTTTCAAGAGTTCAGTAGTAAGCAGGATTTCTACAATTAGTGCTTCAAAACACAGCTATGAGGCACCTGCGTCGACCTACAATGTCTTACCAAATCCTTACTAAATTTAGGGTGGCATTGCCACACACTCAGCTTCCCGGTTACCACTCAAGAATTTATTCTTTACCGTTGGTTGTCAGTACAACGGCTCAGCTAAAACATTTATGGCAAGCGCACATGGATATACCTGCTCCCCTCTTTACTTAACGAGCTTCCACTCACTAAAGGAATTTCTAATCAAACAACCAGGTGGTTGTTATGGTATGTTATGTGTACTATTATTGGTAGTATAATATATGAATAGTAGGTGTATAAGATAATAACATGATTAGTGGAAATTGCATGATCTGATGTATTTATACTAATTTGTCTCAAATTTATATATGTATTACTAGTTTGCCAGGCAGACGTTGTTCTGCCCTTTTCGACGACATTTTGTCTTACCTGACCTAATACCTAACCTATACTTAGTGACCTAAATTCGCAAAAAAAATTGTGGGTCACTCATCATATGTGTAGTGATAACTATATAGTTATCACACACATATGATGAGATCACCCTATCAAAGTCCACAGGTACACATAGATCACCCATAGATTAAAAAAGGGGATAAAGTCTTTTTTTATTATCAACCGAGACGCGAGATTCTTATTGTTACCTTGAGCTCGTGATATTTCTCAATCTACCCAAAGGGATCAAAAACTAAAGACTTCAGTAGCTACTGTGTGGAAATCACTTTAATCTTTTTAGTTCTTTAAAGTCGTTTCTTACTCTTTATTAAAAGTTTAATTTTAAGACATTACGATCGACAATAAAAGTAGACGTCTGACGTAGAATTACGCTAGTTATAAAGCTTATAGCAAAACTTTTAGGAGACCTCAAAACTGCTTGTTATATTATATCCAGCGAAGAAGGAACTGAGAACAATTCTTAATCTTCAAGCGAAGTTTATTTAGCCAGTTAATATAATATTATGATGGAAAATTTATTTCAAGGGTAAATATAATATACAATTTTTATTACCACAGTAAAAAAAGAAAAGAGCTTTGTTTATCCCCCTATACTATAATATTGACGGATTATAAGTCTGCCTTCTTGGTATAGTGGCTGTAAACGCGACTGTCCATCATAAAGTACCGGGTTCGTATCCGGGACGTACCAATAAAATCAGTTATTGAGTTTTTCTGTCAATATATTCTCAATAGCTGTCCGAAGTCAGAAAGTTGGCGTTAGCTCACCCCCGTTAGTTCTGCGCCCGATCTCTCCCCGGTCGTATGGTTTACCGTCTCACGAGACTAAGGGAATAAAGAGTGCACTTTTGCTCGCGCATACACTTGAGCTCGATAATCTTAGCAAGCGCTGATGGCTAGTCTCCGTAAAGACTGGCCGCCGTGACGTAATATTATATTTTTTATGTTTTTTCCCCTGAAAACGAGGAATTCCATCTTAATACTCAGGGGTGACTAGACCTGTATAATCTGTATTTTGATTCTTAATTGATGAGAAATGCCAATGTGTGTTGGTCATAATATCCACATACCCTTATTCTAAAAAAATATAGAGCCCGGGTTTACTAATAACTGAGGAGGCGGCAAGATTATGATACCCTATATCGCAGTCTAATGACTACGTAAGAGAATTTACTACCTCATATAATCATCCTGTGTATGACGTGAGAGGCGATGGGAAGAAATTAAAGCATAGGGAGCAGTGGAAGTTGTAATCGAGAATACCGATTACAATCCCTAACAACAAGTATGTGACCGTAGAAGGAAAAGAGGAGATCTCCCACCGGCAAGGTGTTCTGCCCGGGGAGCGGACAAATCCGAACAATCCATGTGATAGTTCGGAATGTTCTATATATACTGTTTATGATTCGAAATTTTGATAGCGTGATTTAGGCTTCGAAGTGTTTCGCTTGTGGCGCGACGACAGTGCCACCACATCACCCCCCTGCTCAGACCGGAGGTCGATAGTGCAGCCTCGTTACCAACGAATGTGCAAGTGCCAGTGGATTGCCTTGTAGTCTGCGGTGAATCGAGAAGAAGGCAAGTAATCTGCGGGATTGCCGTGAAGCAGAGGCGAGAAGTAAGACTCAGAACCGTACTGAACACTGTAACGCAGAGTGTAGCTTGAAGGAACAGGAAGCATTATTATTCCAGTGCTGCGATGAACCTTGTCAAGATAGATGGCTTGCAGGATATGAAGACTGCAGACGATATTTGCTCGGGAGCGAATGGGTGGGTTATTCTATGACGACGATGAAGCTTGGAGTTTTCGAAGGGTGTTAGTTGCGTGTACAGATTACGTCGGGGTCACCACTGTGACCGTAGAAGGAAAAGGGGAGATCTCCCACCGGGCAAGGTGTTCTGCCCGGGGAGCGGCCAAAATTCCATGTGATAGTTCGGAGATGTTCTATATATACTGTTTATGATTCGGAATTTTGATAGCGTGATTTAGGCTTCAGTGTGTTTCGCTTATGGCGTGACGACAGTGCCGCCACAAGTACAACAGATAGGAAAACAAAATATCTGGGCCTGACTCACGGGCTAACCGACTTTTAGGGTGTCCTGTTCACTGAATTATTCCTGTAGTCGCTTCTGCGAACAGGCTATTCCCGATCAGCCTCTCGGCTCATATAAGACGACTGGAACTCTGGAATGGACTCTGAAATTCGCAAACACGCATTGGGGTAACATGGCGAACACTTCGTTGCCCCAAAACCCCCTCAAAAATGAGAGGAAGCCTGTGCCCAGCAGTAGGACGTATATAGGCTGTTTTTTTTAAAACAGAAAAAATCGTAAAATAAATGGTCTTTGATTAACTTCTAAATAATGCCACATTAATAGATCATATCCAGGCTGAGCACGCACGGCTTGCTAGTTCATTTGCTAATACTTCTAAACAGTCACAACTTCGTTCCTTTTTGATTTATTATTTAGTACCATAAAATAAGGTACAATATTATACTCTGTAATATCTCAACAAAATATAAACACGTTCATTATGTTCACCCAAGATGCAATCATAATTTATGGTATTTGTAATATAAAATTTTACGCGATGAAGTAATTTCCTCTGTTTATAACGAGAGTTATCAGGTTTTAATGAAGAAACTTCTAGCAAAATCCACAATAAGACTCAAGTCTAATTTATTTATTGCCGAAATTTCGACGTTATACACAAAGTTCATCTTGCTCCTGTGTATAATTAGCCGCAAAAATTTAATGAAGATAAAATATATTTAACTCACTTCTAAGTACCCTTATACCATAAACTTTGTGGTGAATGAAGTAACTAACGAACGAACAAATAAAGGTGCATTTTTGGAGAAAGCATTGTGATGTTCATACTAGAATTTTCTTTTATATGGTAGAGCCATGCCGGAGCTATACATAGCTGCAGCACAAATAAGGCGGCTTGAATGGGGTAGGATCATGCCCTCACAGAATACCAGCGTGAAATAGCAGCTTATTGCTACTGTGTTTTCTGGAGATCCTTTTTACTGGCATTCTACTTTAGTCATCAGTTTTAGTCTTAAGTCGGGCATTCTATTGTAGTCCTAAAAGGTTCAAACGCATCTGCATTTTGATTCTTAATCGATGATAGATGTAGAAGTCTTAAGGCTATTTATTTGCCATAAGATGAACTGTGTGCTTGTTTGTCACCATTAATCCATAAAAAATATTTTACTTTTAATTACCTAACCTTACTCGTACGTGTACCTACCCCTAGAGTTTAGTAGACTCCACAAAAAACATTTTAAGAGAATTGCGATGGATTTAAAAACAAAAAAGTTTTTTTCAGAAGCAGTGGTGAAGTCTAAATTACTTAAAATAAGCCTACTTGTTATATTTTTTTTTTTTTTTTTTTTTTTATAGAAGAGGGGGCAAACGAGCATGTGGCTCACCTGATGTTAAGTGACTACCGCCGCCCATGATCAACCGCAACACCAGGGGAATTGCAGGTGCGTTGCCGGCCCTTTAGAAAGGAGTAAGCTCTTTTCTTGAAGGTCCCCAGGTCGTATCGGTCCGGAAAAATCACCGGTGGTAAATTATTCCACAGAGAGGTTGTACGCGGAAGAAAACTCCTTTTGAAACGTACAGTGGTGGACCGCCAAGCATCCAGATGGTGTGGATGGTATCGGGACGTTTGCCGTGTAGTGCGTTCACGAAATTTGGCGGCTGGGATTAATCCGAACAATTCCTCAGAGCACTCCCCGTGATAGATGCGATAAAATACGCAAAGAGATGCAACATCTCTTCGCAGCGCCAGTGAATCGAGCCGATCGGAAAGCACTCGGTCGTCGACGATTCGAGCCGCTCTGCGCTGGATGCGGTCAAGTGGAAGGAGCTGGTACTGGGGAGCCCCAGCCCAGAGATGGGAACAGTATTCCATGAGCGGCCGAACCTGCGCCTTGTAAAGTTGCAGGCGGTGTGCCGGCATGAAATACTGTCCCGCTCTGCTGAGCACGCCAAGCTTTTTAGAGGCCAATTTGGCCTTCCCTTCCAAGTGACCACGAAACTGCACGTCACTCGATATGTCGACGCCGAGGATTCCGATACTGGCTGAGGCAACAAGGGGAGTGCCTTGAAACTGAGGGGATACGACAAAGGGGTTCTTTTTAGCGGTTAACGCGCAAACTTGTGTCTTCTGGGGGTTAAACTGGACTAGATTTAGTCGCCCCCAATCCGAGACTCTGTCCAGCAGAGACTCGACTTCAGACACAAGTTTGTCCCGGCACTCAGAGACGTTTTCCCGAGAAATATTTGCTCGGCCGGTGTAAAGAGCATCACCAGTGCTGTCATCTGCATAGCAATGAATGCTACGGGTTTGCAACATATCATTGATATGCAGAAGAAACAGCGTTGGCGATAGCACGCAGCCCTGTGGAACACCAGCATTAATAAGCTTGCAATCGGAGCTTGCACCGTCTACAACGACCTTGATGCTCCGATCTGCAAGAAAACTGGTGATCCAATCGCACAATTTCTCGGGAAGCCCATAGGAAGGGAGCTTCGAAAGAAGCGCTTTGTGCCAAACCCGATCGAAGGCCTTCGCAATGTCCAAACTAACGGCCAATGCCTCCCCCTGGACTCTACTGCCTCCGCCCATCTGTGAGTTAGGTAGACCAGAAGATCACCAGCTGACCTACCACGGCGAAAACCGTATTGGCGGTCACTAATCAGCTGGTGATCCTCAAGGTACCTCATGAGCTGGCAGTTTACAATGGACTCCATTGTTTTGGAGAACAAGGAGGTGATGGCGATAGGCCGGTAGTTGGACGGGTCTGAGCGGTCGCCTTTTTTAGGGATCGGGTGAACGAAAGCTGTCTTCCATGATTTTGGGACTACGCCTAGGGAGTAGGAGTACCGGAAAAGACGCGTTAAAACCGGTGCCAACTCTGGAGCACACGTCCTCAGCACAATTGGGGGGATTCCATCAGGCCCACTCGACTTATGGATGTCCAGGGAGAGGAGTGCTTTGCGAACCGAGCGCTGAGTGAAGTGCACTTCCGGCATGGAGCACTCACACCGCGGGATGGTCGGCGGCGTACTCCCCCCGTCATCGAGAGTCGAGTTAGACGCAAAGAAAGAGCCTAGAAGATCGGCTTTCTCCTTTGCGGTGTGGGCCAGTGAGTCGTCCTCCCTGTGCAGAGATGGAAGAGATGGCTGACAGAAATTCCCCTGGACAGTCTTGGCGAGAGACCAGAATGCACGGGTTCCAGAAGGAAGACGAACTAGTCTCTCGCCAATTCTGCCTATGTGCTCTGACTTTGCCTTGGCAATGACTCTTTTGAAGGACCTAGAGGCGGAATTATACTTCTTTTTTAGAGCGCTGGTGTTTACATCGCTGGACGCTGATGCGTCAGCCCAGGCTTGGTAGCACTCCTGCTTATAGCATGATGCTATTTTACAGGAGCGACCAAACCATGGCTGAGATTTGCCTCCAATGGGCACCACAGAGGAAGGAATAAAAAGTTCCATACCCTGAAGTACCACATCAGCGACAGAATCCGCAACAACGTTGGGATCATCCGGCGAGAAGCAAACCCGCCCCCAAGGGTAGGATGCAAAGAAAGACCGCATCCCATCCCAATCAGCTGACCTATAGTGCCAAACACGGCGGCAGCCTGCAGAATGCAACCGCGATTTCAGCGTGAGTGGCACCACACTCCGGACAAGACAATGATCCGAGGAGCCTAAAGGGGCGTCGACGGAAATCTGATATCCGTCCGGGTGAGAGGTCAGCAGAAGGTCCAACAGGGAAGGTGCATGATCCTCCACATCTGGAATCCGCGTAGGCGAAGTAACCAGTTGTGTCAGACCATATGCCAAGGCAAAATCACGAACAGATCTCCCCGCATGATCGGTTAAACGTGAACCGAGCCATTCGGCGTGATGGGCGTTGAAGTCGCCGAGGATCACGATCTCTGCGGAGGGGATCTGCTGTAGCAACGAATCTGCAGCCATTTGGACGTGGTCGAAGAGTTGTTTCAGAGAGGATCTTTGTTACAGAGAGGACGAGGGATCTGTGACAGCAAACATCTGGCCGCCGAGCTTCAGCATGTCAAACAGGTACTGCACGACAACAAGCTTCGGGTCCCGCGCCTACGTCACAGTGACCGAGTGAAGCCGGCCACAGTCGAGCGTGTACCTGCTGTACTACCATATGTCAAAGGTGTCACAGACAAGATCTTGAAGCGAGCTTCTATTAGAACATTCTACAAGCCGCCGAAGAAGATTAGTCAGTTCTTACCATCCGTCGAGTGTCATATTCCTCTACAAGATGCAGGAGTGTACAAACTGTTTCGGCATTACCGCTATGGGACCTATAGAGGCACCCGTAGACGCGCGGATGGTCGTCGCTGTCTACGCGTAGCCAAAGGATGGACAGGTCCGAACCTTCAAGTCTGCCGAGGCGTCGAGAACAGATGTCCTCTCTGACGTAAACGAAACTCCAGCCCGAGGCACAAAGGAGTGTTCCAGTTTGTACCCCGGGCAGGAGAGATACGAGACATCAGCCGGAGAGGACACCTGCGTCTCGGTCAGAAAGAGCAGAGCCGGCCTCGCCGTCTCGAGATGGTAGTGGACGGCGTTTAGGTTAGAGTGAAGTCCCCTGATATTGCAGAAATTCACGGACAGCGTGGCAGGGGTCGCCTTGGTCTTGTTGCTCCGTTTGCCCCGAGCAGTTGTAGTCTTGAGCGGAATATTGCCCCCCCCCCAGAATACGCGGGGCAGCCTGAGCACCCACGCTCAGAAGTGGAGAAACATGGTCGTGGATGCTCAGCGAGGGATTCTCCAGGGGTGCTGGTACCCTCCTGGGGTGGTCTATCATTTAATTCCGCTACCATGTTGATGGGGGGGGGGGATTTGGGCCTCCGGCCACCTGCACTCACCAGACGAAACGCGGAAGCAGAGCTTCCACTTCACGCCGGTATTCTGTGAGGTCGTGGTACTACCCCGGATTGAGCCGGCCCATACGTGCGACAGCAAAGCTGCCGCGTGGCTCTACCACTGTTATATAATTGGATAAAGATGATTCCATTCTATCTCAGGGCAACTTTCGACTCACTTGTGAGCTGGTAAATCCAAATGTGCCTGCCTTAAGGGGACTACAAGAGCCAAAGGACCTCAAATGATGCACGCACACATTTACACAATAAAGTGAATGCCATCTAACGGCAGTGAGGTTGAACTAACGAATTAGCGAGGTTAGGCCCGAGTATTTTAAAATAGATAGAGCGAAAGTAAGATATACATCTGATAAACGAATGGATGAGACCAAGAGTTTATTTTTTATTTGAGTGTTATTTGAAAATTTAAGGATTGTTCAAGGTGATTTTGAAATAAAACTGATTCGATGAGACTTCAAAACGCGCCGTTTATACACTTTATGATTTACATAAGAATATTTTTTAGATTAGAATGAGATTTACGGAAAACAATTATGCGTACGTGTGCTCCTCTGTGTGCGATTCAATTTGCAATGTTTTTTATGAATCGTTATGAATATATGTCTAAGACACTTGTGTACTATAAGCTTCTTCCAGTACATGCTTCGATGAATAATATTTATTTATATCAATATTTTCGCAATGATGATTTACCTGTGGTTCCAGTGTTTCTATAAAATTATTAAAGAATGAAGATTTTAAATTACGTAGAAATTACAATTCTAAATATTCTAGTTCAATGGTTCACAAGATAGGTAATTTTGAATTTAGTTTATTTTTTTGTATTTGATTTTGAAATATTTTTAAGCTATAAGAAAAAGACCTAACATTCATACAAATTATATTTATTATAAACAAAATCAATAAAACTCTTCCATGTGATAAGTCACATCGCTATTTTTATATGATTCTCTTATTTATTATGGTTTAAGATATTTATTTCTCAAAAGAATTAAAATTCACTTACATGAGAAATGTACAACACTAAAATAATTTTATATTAAATGGCAAGACACACAAACAAACTGATAACAAAATAAATATACACCATTTTTTATAGTCTAAACAATTAATGTTAAAAGTTATGAGTACAATAGCTGTTACCCGCGGCGTCGCCCGCATGGTCACTGTGAAATGAACTATCCATTGCTTTTTGAATTGAAAGAAAACTGAGTTTTATAGATTTGTCAGAGATGCAGCCATTAAAAGGAAACTGAGCAAAATTGATTCGTCAGCCTATTTAAATGTTTTGAAACGCAGCGTATAGGAAAACATGAAAATAGCCTGTTTATTCCAAATGGAAATGGGATATTTTTTTAATTAAAGGAAACTGAGCATAATTATCCGTCAGGGATGCAGACTTTTGAAAACAAACTGAGCTAAATTTATTCGTCAGAGATGCAGTTTTCTGACTTGAAAGGAAACTGAGCTAAATAAAAGATCCGTCAGAGATGCAGCCTTTTGAGTTGAAAGAAAACTGAGCTTAATAGGGCCGTCAGAGGTGCAGCATTTGGAATTGAAAAGAAACTGAGCGAAATAGGAAATTTTGAATTGAAAGGGAAGATCTGTGGGAATTCGGATTAATTGATTGTGGGAATTTTGGAAAAAAAAACTAACTGAACACTATTTTAAGACGCTACTATACACAATGCTATATGTTTTTCCATTCGGGGAAAGAATGTGGAGATTCTGGGCATTTGACACACGCGAACATGCTACATACAGCTGACCATGAGAGAAGCACGGTTTTTCTAAGTTGACCCCCGCTACCTGTAACGTTTGCCCTTGCGCTTTATTAATTGTCATTGCAAAACTGAGCTTAATAGGGAACTGCAACCTTTTGAATTGAAAAGGAAGATCTGTGGGAATTATAGGGAACCGTGGTATAATAACATTTTCACCTTTTCCTACGCCTGTCTAAATTGTAGCACCGATTATGTTCCGTCCATGGTGTGTCACATGCAGCCTTGTCCCGTTACATAACCGAGGAGCATCTAAATTTCGCATTAGCATGACTGGGACGCCTAATTTTAATTGAAGCTTATGTGAGGGCACACCTGACAACTCTAGAGAATTTAGAAACTCTACGGGATATGAAGTGCTCTGTTCTGTGTCCATAACTGGGTCTACTGACAAATACTCTGTTATTTCTCCTGCTACTTTGCTTAATATATCTGAATCTATTTTGTTAATGCTCTCATTTTTTGGTGCAAGAATCGCTCTTTCACATAACCATTTGTCTTCATGCATGTTGTTCGTTAAATCTGAATAAACGCTCGCAATTAATTCGGAATGACTGTACTAAATTACAAAAATCTCTCGTCAATTTAACGCAGCCCTCAGCATCCGTATCCAACCGCCCATCGCCAATTTTTAATAGTGTGTCAGCATATTTTCCAGCATTGATATCATTATACAAATGCGCTCTCATATTCGTAGTTAAACTGAATTTTGTCACCTTGTTCCATAAAATAGACGACTTGAGGCATGCTTTAATTTCATCTGCAGGTGTGCCCTTTTGAATGACAGGTAAAGTTTGGCGAAAGTCACCAGCCAGTAAAACCACCATTCCTCCCATTACATCGGTATTGCTTCGCAAATCCTGGAGCATTCGATTTAGTGCTTCTACAGCTTTTTTATGCGACATTGTACTTTCGTCCCACACTAAAAGTTTGCATTGTTGTAGCATTATACCTCGTGCACTATTTTTGCTAAAGTTGCAGATCGGCGATTCTTCCTGGGTTAGATTTAGAGGGAGTTTTAAAACAGAATGTGCAGTGCGGCCCCCGCTTAGCAGCGTGGCGGCTATACCGGAGGAAGCTACGGCTACAGAAATGTTTTTATCTTTCCGTACTTGCACTAATAATAAATTTAAAAAAATGTCTTCCCAGTTCCTCCAGGGGCATCTAAAAAGAAAAGTGCACCATTTCCAGATTCAATCTGTCCTAATACTTTGTCAAAAACTCGTTTTTGTTCGGGAAGCAAGCGAGGTACAAATTCGGCTACTTGCTGCTGCAAAGCTGGTATATCGTAGTTTGTTTCACGTATAATTTCATTACTCAGTTCATTTTCGGTTGTTCGCTGAGGGCTTATCATTCCAAAGTCGCTTAATTTTTTGCCTACCATTGCCATTATTTTGTCTTCAATTTTCCAAGTGCTTCATTATAAATGTGTTCATTGTATGTCATGTTGGCGTATGTCTGCTGTAACCTTCGCAAAATATCTCCGCCATGTACTCTTTATATTTGTCCCACAATTCATGTGCATTAGATAGCCCGCAAGATGATATGAGAGTTGCATAAAGATCCCTAATTTTGGCTAGTGACTGGCACTGCACAGCTTCCTCCACGGTTTCATCCCAGTGATTAACGTTTTCTAAAAGATGCAGAGCTTCACATGCTTCTCTATAAGTTGCGCATTCCAGACCGTTGACAGTTTACAGGTCTTTATATCCTGTAGGACCCCGAAGATGGTGCAGCAGCAATCGTAAACAGAAACATTCAAAATTGATAGAATCAGGCGTTACTTTGCGGAAATCCATTATAATAAAAAATAAAAATATAAATTTCTTTGCAACTTTCCGCTAAACATATAAAATGATGTGTTTTACCTGGATTGAAGCGCACCTCCCGCCCTCCCTCAATTGCATACACTAACTCCCGTCACCACTAGACCAAGCACCACTACTCTCAACACCACTATTCCAGGCAAGACACACCATCGACGATAATACGACACGTGTTTCGCCTCTACACGAGGCATCCTCAGGTAATATAGACTCTACGGCAGCTGACCGCTAAGCTTAGCTAAGCTTAGCCGTAGCTTAGCTAAGCTTAGCCGTAACTTAGCTAAGCTTAGCGGTCAGCTGCCGTAGAGTCTATATTACCTGAGGATGCCTCGTGTAGAGGCGAAACACGTGTCGTATTATCGTCGATGGTGTGTCTTGCCTGGAATAGTGGTGTTGAGAGTAGTGGTGCTTGGTCTAGTGGTGACGGAGTTAGTGCATGCGATTGAGGGAGGGCGGGAGGTGCGCTTCAATCCAGGTAAGACACATCATTTTATATGTTTAGCGGAAAGTTGCAAAGAAATTTATATTTTTATTTTTTTTTTTTACATTCAAAATTAGTTACATGGATGGTATACACACGACTAAGGGCATCTGATGACTTCACACCGGGCCAATTTGCAACAGGCGTGCCTTGAATACAGCGTTTCCACTCCTTCATAGATGTGTTCCAAGTATAATAGCGGGGGACTTCAGAATATAACAACGTTATTGCAAAGGGGTTGGTTTGACAAAGTTGAAAGAAGACTGTTAGTGTAGTTTTTGGCGGTGATGCAATTATTTCTTGGAAATTTCTTTCGGTGAAATATACACGCTCTCCATTTTCTAAGTGCACAGCAAGGTTAGTAACTGTTGGGTGCCTTTCGTGTAAAGGAAAGCCAAGGAGACGCCACGCTGCCTCGTTACTTCTGACATAACGCCCTGCTTGAAAGGTCTGTACTTCATTAACGGGATTTGCCTCACCTTCACTCCTGAGATTAAATATTTCTTGGTCGCTTTCATTATTTATGTACTTACAGATATACTTGATTGCGCGGACAGAGCTACATGCTTCTAAATTAATGTCGGCATTAAACATTTTACATAAAATGGACGAATATCGGGACAATCCAGCTGTTATCTAAGGTTTCAAACGCTCCAGAGCGAGATTTGATTGGAACTTTCCTGCCACCATCTTCGGGAGCTCTGCGTTTGCATAAAGGGTAGCCATTGTCATTGTGCACTGTTTCTTTTAATAGCTGTTTAGGGAATTTCTTTGTACATTTTCCTACTTTCATACATGGTAATATTGAAATTCGTGCTCCACATGGACCGTGAATCATATTTCGGACGATGGTGTCATACAATTCTTTATCTTGCTCAGGATCCGGAATCTCGGCGCCTATTATGCCGTCTATTTGCCTGGGCCGCAACTTCTCTTTAAGCCATATTAGAATGTGCGCATGCGGTAATCCTCTTTATTGCCATTCAATTGAATACATGAAGCACTGCACCTCTCCGAAAATTTTCCCTTTGTCAATTACATACATTAATTTTTATACTTTTAATCTAAATACTCTAGCAACTAAATCGTGTCTGTCAGTACTTTTTTGGCCCGGCATTAGCTCCTCAGTTATTTCTTTCCATGTGGGATTGAAAGTACAAAAATATCAGGTCTTCAGTAAGTTCGTACATAGGCGAATGCGTCTTGTGTGTACTTATGTAGTTAGCGGGGACTGTTAACAAATGATGAGGGCAGAATTACCATTTTACCTTAATCTCTGGGGTTTACATTGGCGTCGCTAGAAACTACATCTTGTAAATATATATAACACTCAACGCGCAGCTTTTCTTATTTAAAGATATATAACGGAGACGTTCACTTCCTACCTTCACATACATGTCTACCAAAAATTTATGAAATAATTGTCTACACCGGGCTAAGATGTTAAAATCATTTTCTCGCAACATCATATGATACGCATAAAAATCCATAAATTATACTTTTTTGTTCGGAGTAAGCTCATTTGTGTCAAGCTGATTGTGAGTGTTGTCATAAGTGGAATTTGAAAATGATAGCGCTCTTGTCCTTTGCAATAAATCAATGGGTATTGCAGAGCGTCATAAAACTTGTGTGTATCGGCTACCCGTTACAACGTATCATCACGTGCTCGCAAGACAATGTCTCGTGAAGAAAATTGATCACCACTAATTACGGATGCTATTTCGTTTATCAAAGGTGCATTGTAGCGCCTTTCATGCTCTCCTCGAGGGGTTCGATCTGCGTGAATGACGACTTTATAATCCTCTTCAGGTAGGTTTTCTAAAGCAGTTTTAAATGTTTTGACTAAAATGTTCGTTCATGCAAGAATTGTTGAATTTTTAACACTGTGTCTCTCTCAAATGCCTGGGTAAATTGGCAGCGACGGTCTACCTCAATTTTTTCGTCACCTATAAAATATACTTGCAAAAATTTATGCTGTTTGTTTTCAGCTGGAAAAAGTGAACCTATTCTATGATAAATTTGCCCTTGCACCGTAAATATAGGCGAAAATCCCGGCATTATTATTTCCCGTTCAACTCCGAAGGACGTCATTTGAAAGCATGAGTTATATTTCCCGATCCTTTTTAAAAAGCGCCGTGACTCATTAGCATCATATAAAAGAGAGTTTTCAAAGGTTCTTCTGGTTCCCCAAGTAACAGAAGAGACACTTGGCCATTGGAACAGCACATGCCTGCGGTCTCATCTTTCCATTTTAAAGCGCTGCAAAATCGACGCGCCTTGTCCATCAGTCCGATAACAACTAACCTGTGATTTTTATAATCAATCAACGGATCATAATTGAATGCTACGTCATTAAAAACCGACCAATTGTTTCTTTGAAAATTTTGTTGACGTTCAGCTTGAATCTGTGCATTTGCATCTCTACGCGCCTGTGTCTGTTCTGGTGTTTCAGATGCCCTTATAGTAGATTGACGTTCAGCTTGCTCAATGAGTCTGTGTTGAGTTTCATCAGGTGTTTCCGCGGCTCTTAAGGCGGCCTGACGTTCCGCTTGTTCGAATAGCCTTTGCTGACTTTGAGTAGGTGTTTCAGTAGCTCTTAAAGCAGATTGACGCTCTACCTGTTCAATACGCCTTTGGTGACTTTGATCAGGTGTTTCAGTAGCTCTTAAAATAGCTTGACGCTCTGCCTGTTCAAGACGCCTTTGTTGACTTTGAGCAGGTGTTTCAGTAGCTCTTAAAGTAGCTTGACGCTCTGTCTGTTCAAGGCGCCTTTCCTGACTTTGAGAAGGTGTTTCGGAAGCTCTTAAATCAGCCTGACGCTCTGTCTGTTCAAGACGCCTTTGCTGACGTTGAGAAGGTGTCTCAGATGCTCTAAAAGCAGCCTGACGCTCTGCTTGTTCATGCCTTCTCAGTTCAGCATCTTCTCAAGATTCTAGCGATCGAGCTAATCTTTTCGCTTGACTTTGAGAAGATACTCTTGAAAGGCTAGACTTACGTCTACGAGGCGTTATGAAGTAACAAAAAACCTATTTATAAAAAAAAATGTTAAAATACCTAAAAGGAATTAAATTTCCTTCTAAATATTATAATAAAATATATCTTTATCATTTCACAGTATCGTTAGGCGTAACAGAAGAAACTAAAACAGGATATGGGCAGCAGCATCTTTCTGAAAATTACTCAATAATTATAATAAAAAATGCGGTGTTCTACCCACCTGCCAAACACGACAAATCTGGATAATATTCCCCATGGTAATCTATGAATGAAATTCCTCACGATTCAAGTGAAATTCCCACTCTGACAGTAATATTAAAATTAGAATATTAGTATCTTTCTTAATTAAAAGGTATGAATAATATTTTACTTGCAAAATTAATATAAACGTAATTTTATAAAGAAATTTAGGATCATCGCCGTTTCTTATAATTGTATTAAAAATGATCCCCTTTATGCTTATGCGGGAGTAAAATGAGCTTTTACCCTCTTTAGATTTGAACGAAATACAATACAAACAATGTCGTATAAAAAGGCTCATGAAAAAAATCTTTATATTATTCGCTTGTTCCAAATCTGTGACAAGTAATTTTTAAATACATTTTATTCTTTTTTTTTTTCAATGTTTTGAGTCTACTGCTCGGCATAACAGGAGGCCTAAGCTGGAAACATTCCTAGCTACAAAAAATTACCAAATGCATATTGAGCTACGGTAGGCGTGGTTTACCAAATACGTTGCGAACAAGTTTAGTTCGAGTACGGTCACTATCATCATACAGATAAATTACAATTTGTATTGCACCTTATGTAATTGTCTCTGACGATGAACGACGAGCACAATGGCGTCATATAATAAACGTTGTAGGCGAGTTCAGGATTTCATAAGAAAATTGAAATTAAAAACAAACAGGAAATAAGGCAAAAAGTGAGTCTCAAGTCATAATAAAATCTAATAAACTTACAGTAAAAATCATCGAAGAAGTTTCAATATATTATGACTTTCGCCGGTTTTAGCTGGCGTCTGTCTTCCATCCGAATACAATCTGGGTGACTTCAAGGAAAAAGTGAGTTAGGTTTTTGTTACGTTCAAACAGTGCGACTATCACTTAGGGCTTCATCACTACCACCAGGTGGGGTTTTAGTCTAGCACTGACTTATATTATTTAAAAGAAGAATACCTCTTTCTTTCAAAAAATGAGGAGCTCCCCAATTCGACTGTATGATTTTTGAAGTGAAAACTTCTTTAAAGGCGTTGTACACTTCTATTGTAATGGGTAAAAAATCTTAAACTCGCGTCAGGACACGTGACCCTGATCGAAAATTTGTAACACGGATGAAGAGAAAGAGACAGCCGGCGCGGTGTAGGAGAGGAAGTATCCCCCTTTCTTTCTACGACACGGCGAAAATGTATGCCTGCGCCTGCTGTTTCGTTTACCCTGCGGCGCAAGGTGCTTGCGCGAACGTTCGTGTGTGTTAATTAAAGCAATTCGTGCAAAATTATTCCCTAATCATTCCAAAATATCAAAAATGCACATTAATATTCAAGTTTCACTTCTGCCGGCACTCCCGGAGTACAACCCGTCGTTTTTTTTTTGTATGTTACGCTATATCTTCGTTAATTGTAAATCGCCTTTAATAATTGTTCTTTTAAAAATTTGGTTATACCTCAGTGGTTTTCCTTATAGGAGAAAAGAATTCCACCCCTCCAACATCCGTTACAGCTTATAGAGAGCACTCCTGAACATAAGACTCCTCTTTAGATTACCTCATTGGGGGACTCCTCAAAAGGTGGGTAAATAAGGGAGTTTTAACGTAACTATTCAGACGAAATTCTAGTTGTTACTCTGAGTTTGTGATATTTTTTAGGCCGTTGTAGAATCAGTATCAAAATTTTCATTTTTTAAAGTGAACAAGTTATTCTATTTTAGTTCTTAGGGGTCACAGCGCAAGTGCATTTGGATTTTTAATCGAAGATAATTGTTGGTGTCGATAGGGTACAGCACCTATTTACTATCAGGTAGACTTTGTGCTAATTAGTCACACTTATTTCTAAAAAATACAATAATTTCCCATTTTCACCGTGCTGAGCGTTCGTGATCTCAGAGCTTAAGTGCAGTTTGAATTCGGCGATACTGTGTGAATTTTTCTCCATCTGTCGACCCCATTCATTTATTTTTCATTTTTCATTCTTTAAATAGCCACCTTCAAACATAGAAGGCTACATATACGTTGTCACATATGAAAATTAAGATGGAATTGCTCATAGCCTGTAATTAAACTGGCTCTCTTTACCCTTCACACTGGAACACAGACGAGTGTTAAGATTCGTAGAATGACAGTATCGTGGTTTTGTTTGTTGTAGTTATTTTTCTAGTTAGGTAGTAGGCAAAGAACGTGGTGTTGCTGGGAGGCTGCTCCGTGTTACAATGAGATCGGTAGTGTTGCTGTTGTTTTATATACTTTGGTGTTATTATGTCAATCATGTTACATTAATATATAATTGTGACGGGGACATATTACAGATTGGTGGAACTGTAATAGCTTTGTACTGAATGTATTTCGTAAGCAGAAGAGAAAGTTGAAGGTCCACTCTCACATTATTATTTTTAACAGTTGCCCTTCTGACGTATTCGCGACAAGCATAACACTTGTGAAAATTAATAAACAAATTTTTTGTTGAACAAGTAACATCTTGGCCAATTCAAAGCTTGAAATCGACAGCGATCAAAACTTTAAGATTTGAAAAAGCATTAATTAAACGCAAGATAATCCGTAAATCCATTTTAATTCCAAAGTCGGCTTTGTACGAGGTTTCTCGTGAGCCACAAAAGTCATTATAACCAATTTTTGGTCGTTAATTTTAATAAGATGTGACGAGGAAGTCCTAATTAATCACATAAATGGTATTTTATAACTAAGTTATGAAATCGCGATATCGAAGTTTTGAAGTACAGCGGTATAATAGAATAGACTTGAACTAACACTTGGAGCATTCGCTGCTCCTCTGGCTCATCACATTGCTCGGTGGGAGATCTTCAATTTTCTTATCACGGTCAAAGTGGTGACCTCGACGTGAAAACGCCGGCATGTGCTAACGATTAGCACTTGCGTTATTTTACCTTACGCACACATCATGCATTCCCCACTGGCATTCGATCTGAGTAGGAGGATGATGTGGCGGTGCTGTTGTCACGCCACAAGCAAAACGCATCGAAGACTAAATCGAGCTACCAAAGTACCAAACCGGCTTATCACCTTGTCAGGTTGCGTCGTCGTCTCACCTTTTTTACCTAGACCAGATATGATTTAAGTGATCTATGGGGAAACCTATGTTCACCAGTGGACCTTAATAAGCTATAATAATAATGATGACTTTTGAATACTATGAATTAACTTTTTTTTGAGATACAACATATTTATTTATCGCTGCAACTTGCTTTAATAAAACATTATTTCACAATCTTTATTATTCATTTTCAAGTTTTAAATATCTATCAGTGTCCATAAAATAAAAATCAAATTTAAAGAGCATGAATTTTATCTACTTCATAACAAAATTTAACAAAACATCTACAAGAATATTGTTCACATTCAAAGTCGTGTAACTTCAAAATTAACGTATACGTACTCATACTCGTACATCCTGATCAACAAAATTACGCCACGCTTTCAATTAATGCAAGCCAACATAAACACAGTACTGTAAATATAAAGACCATAATGGAATGTGTAAAATTTTCAATAAAGTTGCTTAAAAGGATTTTGCCGCTCGTACATTGTTAAAGACTCGGAAAAGGGTTGCAAGCTCATTCCACTTTCGTATTACGTTATAATGGAATCTTTGTTAAAGTAATTAAAAAGAACGAAGCTTATTTATGGTTCAGTCGTTATTCTTAAGCATTTTAACTATCTACATTATTTTAACTGAAAAGAGAGGTATGCCAACATTTTGCAGACAATATTTTAATCTCATCTAAGAACTTTGCACACTGCCGCTGATTAAAGGACGTGGTTCTGACTAACGACTAAATACCAAAACTAAATCCAAATATTTGAAAATAAACCCACTGTCTTGTAATGAGGAACAGTAACACCACTGGTATGGTACCTTTTTATAGAAGAAGGGTGACAGAGGAGCACATAATCCACCTGGCGGTGGCAAAGTTAACATCTATCCTCGTTTAAGAATCAAAATGCAGAGGTGTTGTAACCTCTTAGGATGAAGATGCACTACCTGGTCTCCAGTAAAAAGGGTCTCCGGCTCTTTACACACCATATGAAATACAGTGGTATCAAGTCTCTATTTTACTCTGGAATTCTTTGAGTGTGTTTCCTTCGTGTGGTGCAGCGTGACTGTACCATGTAAATAATCTTTAATTTGTAATCCTCTATGAACTGCCTATGAAGGAAATTACTATATTTTGATAATTTCTATATCCCTTTAATCTCTAAGCGGTCTAATTCGACCGTAACGCTATTCCGTCAAAATTCAAGCGGTCGGATTCGACCGCTCACACCCACAGCATTTTAAACCATTAAAACTTATATTTAGAGAGTGTTTTTCTACGAAAAAGATTGGGATTATAGAATTAATATGAGTTTTCTATACTCTGGTGCAATAAAAAACAGTTATACTATGGATATTTATTTATAATCTACGTTCATTTCGTACGACATTTTCGCGTGAATGTTATTATGTTGATTTTTGGATTTTTCTAGTGTTTTATTAGGGTTTTAGTCAAGTGTTTTATTATAAAATTGTAATGAAAGTTTTTGTGTGAATAATTTCGAGTAATATATATTTAAATAATTGTGATTTTCACGCTGCCGACATTCCCTTGGTATGTTTTGTTTTTGTTATCAAAACAAAGTCTTTTTGTAATGAAGTAAAACCTGACTTTTACATAGAGAATTTTGTATAAATTTTATAATGCCAAGCTTCATCATAGAAAAGTAGTCTCCAAATATAAGTTTTAATGGTTTAAAGAACTGCGGGTGGGTGCGGTCGCATACGACCGCTCGGGATTTGACGGACGCATGCGACTGCATGGGAATTTTAAGGGACTTACGGGATATTCTGTTTTCTATATTCTACTATTCATATGAAATCATATTTTTATAGTTATAAAATAATCTTAATTGTTCAAATTTATTTTAAAATAAATCTGATATTCGACCACTTATCAACATAAAAATCATATGCTGTAATTTTTAATTAATGTTAGTGTTAAATATTGAATTAGGGAAAAGGAAAAGGTAAACAATTTTTATATTGACGTAATCCGTATCTTAGATAAAATTGGTATAACATCAGATACGTATTGCTCGTAACAAACGAGTCTGTAGCGTTTTTGACAATAGCCGATATCATTCAGAAGTTAGAAGGTTGAAATCAACATAGTTTATAACTCGGTGAATCTACTAATAATAACTTGTCTCATATGTTTTGGCAAGTTTGCCAAGTTTGGACTCAACGTCAGGGAATTGTTGTTAGAGTATATTCAACTGTCGTTCAAACCAAAAATTGCAATAAAGAAATCTTTCCAATAATATAATCATCATAAATACCTTTTATTAAACTGAAATAATAAAACAAACGAAGTCGGTGTCCACCTGATAGGAAGTGGAAATCCATGTAGATTCGCAGGCACCTTTAAAGAAAAAGCTAGAGATGCATTGTTTCCCATTAGGAATAAGATGGAATGCCTCACAATCTGGATTTATACTGGTTCTCCATACGAAATACAATAGTGCAGATACTGCTATTTAGCGGTAGAAGTAGGTAATAGTGTGATATCAATCCAGATGGACTTTTAGGCAGAAAATTCGCACCTAGAAAATGATACAATAAATAAAACATTTTTTTTCTATAACTGGATTGAGCTTTGTTATTTTGTTTACAACATTAGACAACAGTCATATGAATTCACTTTGTACGTATACAAAAACCCCAAAGTTATTCAAGATTCCAATGAAAGAGTTGAAATCTGATATCAAATTTCGCTTTCATCCTCAAGCAAAGTCTGCACTTAAGTGCAGATTTTGCTTGAGAATGAAAATATTTAAATCTCATTAATGAGATTTAAATATTTTGATTACTTAAAACGATGGATTTTAAATGTTTAACATTGTAGCCTGGATTTTGGCAATACTGAAGAGCAAAGATTGGCGAAACAGCGGCTTTAGACAATTATTGTAAATGAAAGCCTTATCGACAAATAATTGATTGTAATGGATGGATTCTGGAGAGTGGCAGAAAGTAAATAGAATGTTTTAATTATACTGTTTGGTTTGGTTGTTTGATGTAAAATAACAGCATCACAGAGCAGTTGTGAATCATTAAGCATAGTTTATTCAGCCAGTAAATATCATATGACATAATATTTATTTCAAGAGTTATTACGCTCTATTTATAATAATATAATATTATATTTATAGTTGTGGAGCTGTGCTGTAACTTTTGTTATAGGAGAGGGGGCAAACGAGCATAAAACTCACCTACCTAAGTGATTACCGCCGCCCATGAACAACTGCAACATCAGGGGAATTGCAGATGCGTTGCCGGCCTTATAATAAGGAGTATGCTCTATTCCTAAAGATCCTTAAGTCGTATCGGTTCAGAAAAATCTCTGGTCGTAGTCGATTCCACAAGGATAATATGCGAGGAAGATAACTTCTTTTAAATCGCATAGTAGTGGACCACCACTCATCCAGATGGTATTGATGGTATCGCAAGTTTTGTCACGATGTACGATGATGAAATTATGTGGCTGGAATTAGTCCGCAGACCACACC